>CAJPEX010001786.1:0-10375 GCA_905338405.1 Notodromas monacha
CTACATGGTAAATTCTGGAATGGAGCTCATGATTTTTAAAATCCTGATGCTTGTTCTCCTGTATATTCTGCCATGAATGGTGTTGGGGACTGTGGCCGGACAGGCTACTTGAACATTAAATTAATGATCTACATGCTTCCTGTAAACCAGTTTTGAGCTTGTTGTCGTAAATTAGTTAATTAAGATATTTTACAATCCTCAAGTTCAGACATCTCTAAACTCTTCTATTGTATAACTTACCGTTGCAAGTTGTATTTAAACTAATTCCAACAATTCCTTGAGAGGAGATTTCTTGATCCTTGTTACCAGGCAAAGTAAATTCAACTCCTCTCTTATAAAATAGGTGAGTGAGCTTTGCTTTATTTTGTGTTCAACAGCAAGGATACCGTATGCTAACAAACTTCAGACAGCAATGAGCGCGCAATCAACAGAGAACAGGCTTCTATATAGATTTGCTCAGGTGAGGTTGGGCAAGAATGGTCGGACCCGGATCTGACCTCATTCTAGGTAGAGATTGCGTAACCTTGCGGCGCCTGACTTGACAGAGATCACGCAGCAAGACTGTGAGACAGACAACGTGACTTTATTCGGAGCGTCGTCTGCTAGGTGAAAGGGAACTTAGCAAAGTTATCAATGACAAATTCTCCGCGGACAAATAAAAAAAATAAGTCCTCTTATTTTCTCACATGCCAAGGCATGTTTTTTGCACCAGATTCCTTCATCACCCTCATTTGAGGTGTGCAGGAATTCATACAGATCTACTTGACTGTAAACAGTCAAAGAATTATCCTTATGTAGGAACCTGCCTTGTAGAGTACAGTTCAGTTCCTCTCAGAGAACCAATCGGTCGGTTCTTCAATCCTTTTCTGGTGATTTCTTTTTCTTGATTAGGACCAATGTTTAAGTCCGATTGAGAAATGTCTGATTGTAAAATTACATTCCCTTAATCCATCAGAAATTGCTTCCAATTAAGTCCACGCTGAATCTTTCAAGAGCGAATTTGCGAAAAATAAATCAAAACAAAAGTCAACACAAGTCAATCAACTTAATGTTTTGATTTGCAAAATTTCTGTTTCTGGCCTGCGCGGTTCTCGCATTTAATGACAATTGCATAAATGTGGGCCAGAAATATTATTGTGAAGATGTTTGCGAGGCAAGGCATGCTTTGTATTACGACGATGAAGTGATCTTTGTTGGTCGTGTCTTGGACTTGCAATGCGTTGCCATGCGTCACTTGAAGGTTGGTTGGTTTCTTTTCTGAAATATAGAAACAATAAATTTTAGTATTTGAAATTTCAGAGAGTAACCTTAACGACTCAAGTTTGGTGTAGAGGAACAGTGACAGAGCATCTTCAGTCTGTCATTAATCCTTGGTGGCTCTGCCAGGGTATGGAGAAAAAGACAGTTACAAGTACGAGTACTAGTACCGTTATTTCTTCTACTTCCTCAAAGAATGAGTTATTTCTGATTTAACCATCAAACAGCTAAAATATTTTCCTTCTAAATTAGAATTTGTTACCACAACCTTTGCACCAGATTCCACAACAATTGAATCTTTGGTTGTTTTGGAGTTCAGTACTGAGACTTCTGTATCCTTGTCTTCTGAGCAGACAACTGTTCCATTGGAGAGGATTTTCATTCCCGGTCCAGTTGAGGATATTCCCTTGAAAGCGGAAATGCAATTGCCCATGGAAAAGCTGGGAAAATCTAAAGTTGATGAATTACAAGGACATTCCTGGCTTTTCTATTTGGTAATTGGCATGAGCATTTTTGCCTTTTTGCTGCTGGTCATCCTTTCTGTTCTGATCTACATGAAGTACAAACCTGTAAGTTCCAATGAATTTCCAGTATTTTTTCTTTTGCAAAGTTTGGTTTTCAATAATTTTAGGCTAGTTCGTTGGTTACTTCTGTTGAGGATGCAGTGAGATTGGTCAATCCATTTTTCGACAATTCGGAAATTGTTGCTGCTGGTGTTCAGCCAGTTTTGTTTGGTGAGGCTTTAGAAATGTCTGAAAGAAGTCAAACTTTTGCTTCTGTCAGTCCCTTGCAAATTAAACTTTTGAGTGAGTTTCAGGAATTCGTCTTTTTGTACAATATTTTAATACAGTTTATATTTACAGAATATCAAGAGTTGCAGGAGGTTCCTCTGTCTGCAACAACTCAAGAATCAAACACAGAAGAATCAACGTTTTAGGACATTCAATGGGTTAACACGGAAAGTCTCCACCAGAAATCAAACCGCTTGATCAAGGACAATTGGCATTAGTGCAATTTCTTGTCGCTGGCTTTATTTTAGTGGCATTTGTTGTTATTTTTAATGCCAAATAAATTGCGTTGCTTTCAACATCCAGTTTTTTACTTTTTTATTTTATTGTCATAATCCCAGTTCTGGGATTCAATGGTAAACGGGGGTATTGAGGCACATTAGGGGCCATTCTGGAAGGCAACAATTCAATGGTAGTATTTTCTAGGGCACACATGTCCCTTTGTCTTCTTCTTCTTATAATGTATCTAAGTTTTGCATAACATAAATACATTATACACAATAGGATAATTACAAGAGTAATTGAAACGATGAGGTAAATATATCCTTGATCTCGAAAGTGTATCTGGAGATCACTGATATCCTCATTTATTTTTCTTTTAACATCCGGGGGTAATACTTCTTCCACAGTGTTTATTTCAACGCGATCTAATTTAGGTATAAGGGTTTTAAATGGTCCATTGACCATAGTATATCGACAATTTGGTTTAAATTGAAGTATACCTGAGTACGGTAATACATACGAGTTATCTGTGGCGGGTATTTTGTCGTCATCAGAGCCCGCACAATATTGTGTGACTCTCCCTTTGTCGGCGTCCACGTAAGCAAACTCGTCTTGATTGAGTTGTACAACTTTATCCTTTGGAGCTTCTATTTCCAACATCTCACAGGAATTTTTGATTTCTTCTTCATTGGATCCTTGTTGGACATTTTGTAAGCAGTTTACTGCTTTCATGGTAGGTGTATGCTGCCATCGGCATACTCAACATCCAGAGTATCCTATACTCCTTAGACAGGTGGGCAACTCATTATTATTTATTCCATATAAATTTGTTCCTTGTTGCAGCATGTAGGTATGAGGAATTCTAGCTTGGTACCACTTTGGAGCCCCAAGATAGGTTTCCTTTGCTACAGGCATCACATGGACACGGAATAAACCATATATCTCTGCAGGTATTATCACTGGAACAATTGTAATAATGTGTAGTTTGCAAGGGCCTAATTTTTGCTCTGCAGGGCCGGAACATCCAATAAAATTACTGGTTGTTAATGGATTAGATTGGATGATGGCCATCATTTCTGCGGCAGAAGATCCAATTAAAGAGGCTCTATGTTCTGTAGTTAATATAGTAGATATAGCAGTATGCACTGCATCGTAATTATAGAGATAGGTAGGAAATGGGTATTTCATGATGGCTTCTATATCATGTATAAGGAAGGATTCAATATCCACGATGTGGCTGAATTCAGATCCTAAGGTTATCAGTCTCATCCAAAATCCTACGGTATCATTATTTGGGGTTTGCAGATCTTCTATAAGATCCTTGACACTGGTGAATAAATCTTCCTGCTTGGGGTTTATTCTGAGAAAGTTGGTTGGGTAAATGTTAACCCGTTTATTTTTTATTTGAACGTCTTGGACGTACACAATATTGCGCCTAAGTATTGGTATTATATTTAGATGAGCCATGTCACTTGGAAGCACTATACTTGCATTTCTAACTTTTGCTTCCAAACTTTCAGTGACTACTTCTAAATAATGAGCCTTATGACTTATTACGTCCATAGAGATATTCATTAGTTTGCTAAGAGTAGCGTTATTTTTGTTGAATGCCGCTTTCAAATCCTTGAAATATTTTCGGGCAGTTGTTTGAACTTTGTCAATTCTTTCTGTTATGCTTCCCACATCTAACGTAGACTCGATAGTCCAGACATTATTTGGGACGCAAATAGAATATAATTCTTCTACTGTTACACCTACATCTCCAGGAAAAGTTCTGATCAGAGATAGTTTATCTAATCTATTACTATTTGAATCAATCCCTTCATCGTTAGGGATCTCTTCAATTATTAACAAATTATTCACTGGGAACACTAAAAATATCACAAAGACAAATTTTAGTGAGAAGTACATTGCTCAACACAGTGGTTGGCCAAGAACTGGTCATACCAAGGTTGAAACTCATTAAGTAGAACCGCTTGACTTCCTCCTTTTAGGGGAGGGAGTTCTCTTTCCTTCTTGTCTGGTTTGAAAAGGAAGTATTTTATCCAAGTCCAAACCAGACAGCATTCTCGACTGTGGTTGTAAACGCTTTACCTTGATGATAGGCTTGGCTTCTTTCTTCTTTTTCCTTTTCATAATCATGTCTTTCATGGCCTCCAGAGGGTCACGCATTGCTTCAGGCAGCCTTGACTGTTGCGGCGTGCTTGCTGCACCCGGTTGCGTCATCATGGTTTCAGACATTGTGGGGAGTGTCTCCTCATTGGCGGCCATGATGGTTTCCTCAGCTGCTGTTGCGCCAGGAGAGAGAAATCTGCCTATTTTGTCAGTCACCTCAGAAAATAATTCAGTAAATTTTTCTCGAAGAGAAGGGGATCCTTGCAGTTCTTTTATGGTCTTGTCAGGATCGAATGGAGAATGATAAATAGATGATTTCTCAGAAGTAACACTACTAGGTACAGATTTGAATACTTTGGTTCTAGGAGGGGTTGCTGGAAAAAGAAGGTCAGCTTGACTTGGATTAAAAATATAATCATCAGACTTATCCAAAACTGGGGTTGTAGTTTCTATTTCACCAACTTCTTCTTCAGCGTCGGTTTCTTCATCTGTCTCGGCTTCTGGTTTAGTGGTTGGTTTGGTAAGAGGTTTTGGGGCTGGAAACAGTTTCTGCTCAACCGAAGAAAAATCATCATTAACATCCACAATATCAATTTCGTTTTTGTCCTCCAAATTTTGAGGGGACGGTGCAGGAGAAATGGGTTGAATATTATAAGGTTGGACATAGCTTGTATGGACGACATCAGTCCATTCAGGATGAGCATCATCTCGAATCCGTATCACTGCTTGATTTATTACTTCTAATACAGTGTACGGACCCTTGAACTTTGCACTCCACTTTTTTCCCACATAAGATAATGAATGTTGTCTTAGCCAAACCTTATCTCCCTTTTCATATTGAGTCCCTTTTCTATGCACATTCAGCCTTTCCAAATATGATGCTTGTCCTTTTCTGATGGCCAATTGTGCCTTATTTCTCAAAGACTCTAACTCTTCCTTTTTAACATCGTAGTACTCTCTGATACTTTGATATTGGCTAGCATCATTTGGTCCAGAGAGTCAATTCCTTCTGGGTTTTATCCCGGTAACAATTTCGAACGGCGATGCCTGCAAAGCTTCATGCTTTGTTGAATTATGTACCCATGCACACAGCAAGTTTTAATAATTCATCCCACATGCTGCAATTTTCAGGGTCAAGGTATAAAGCAAAATACTCATGTAATTCCTGATTAGCTCGTTCATTCTGCCCATTTCCTTGCAGTCTATACTCGGTTGTAGTATTTGCGCGAGCTCCTAGGAAATTTGCCATTTCCTTGAATACGTTACTCAGGAAATTGGTCCCTCTTTCCGTTAAAATTCTTTTGGGGGCCCCAAATAGACAAACCCAGTCAGTAAGAAATAATCTGGCGGTGGCTTGGGCCGTTGCTTCATGCATCGGGGAAAATACTATCCATCTGGACAGTCTATCTTGCATGACCAAAATATATCTGTTTCCCCGTTGACTATTTGGTACTGGCCCCACCACATTGATACTCATGTCTTCGAAACATTGGTTTGGAATCCCTGTACTCAGATAAGGGGTTCTGTGGGCATAAGCTTTGGTCTTCTGGCATACTTCACACGTCTTAATGTAATTTGTGACGTCTTTTTCTAAATTAGGCCAGGTGAATTCTTCCCAAAGGGAAAATAATGTTTTATCAACATAATAATGTTTTATCAACTATGCCCCATTGCTGGAGGGTCATGAAACGATGCCACGAGTTTTTCTCTAAGTTTCGGGGGAACCCATATTCTAGTACCCTTTTCCGTATCCTTGTACAAGATTCCATTTTCCATACGGAAATCATTTCCAAAAGGCAACTGATTTTTAATTGCCATAGTTTCTCTTTGAATTAGTCCTCTTGACACATAGGGAATTAAATCAGTCCCTTGCAGCGTTGGTGACAAATAAGCACAAATTTTCTTTTGATGCTGCTGTGCAGGAGGGAATCTACTGAGGGCATCTGCATGAGGGATTGATAATCATTTTCTATATTTGACTCTATAATTGTACTTGTTCAATTTCATAAACCAAGTGATAGCACGACTGCTGTCACTTTGACGTTGCCTGCTTAAATAGGGGATCGCGATATGATCAGTTCTGGTCACAAATTTTTGCCCCCACAGGTATGATCTAAACTGCTGTACCCCATAATACACTGCTAAAAGTTTGCGGTCAGTGTTCAAATAACGCGATTCTGCATCGTTGAGCGTTCTTGAGGTACACCCAATTAATATCTCCTTCTTACCTGGTTTCTGGGTCAAGACAGCACCTATTGCGATTGCTGATGCATCTGTCGTCAATATGAATTCATGATTGAAATCGGGGTAAGATAAAATTGGTGCCTTCATTAAGCAAGCTTTCAACAACTCTACTGCATTCTGTTGTTCTTTTGTCCATTTAAAAGGAGTATCTTTTCTCAGTAGCATATACAGAGGTTTTGCTTTTAAGGCGAAGTTTTGGATATACGATCAAAAATATCCAACGAGTCCTAAAAAGGCTTGAATACCCTTCACGTCTTTGGGTATAGGGAAATTCTTGATTGCTTCGATTTTGACTGGATTGACATGGATCCCTTCCTCACTGATAAAAAATCCAAGATATTCTATTTGGGTTCTAAATAATTGACATTTTGAAAATTTTACTTTTAAACCTGCTTTGTCCAACCTTTTCAGTATGTTGTCTAAGTGTTGTAGATGTTTCTCTGCATTGCGTGAATATATAACAATGTCGTCGATATATATATATGCATAAATTCCCAGGCAACCATCCAAAACTAGATGCATTAATCGCTGAAATATTGAAGGACTGTTTTTTAACCCCATAGGTAAACAAATAAATTCGTAATGACCCATTTGGGTCAAGAAGGCTGTTTTATGCCTTTCTTCTTCCCAAATTTTTAAATTATAAAACCCATGAAGCAAATCTAAAGCTGTAAAATATTTGCAATTACCCAATTCCTCAAAAATCTGACTAATTTTTGGTAAGGGGTGAGCATCCGTGATAACGTGGTCATTTAAACGTCGAAAATCAACGACCAGTCTCCACCCTCCGTCTTTCTTCCTTACCATCAGCATAGGGCTGTTGTGAGGAGAGGTGGAGGGACGCACTACTTCTTGATCTAAAAGATCTTTGGTATACTTTACAGCCAATTTTCTCATTTCGAATGGCTGAGGATACTGTCGCTTATAAATCGGGCTTTGAGTGTCAAGGGGGATATCTGCCTCATATAATTCACACAGACCTAGATGATCTGATTTCTTGGCCAGAACGTTCTTGTATTCAAACAAAAGGTTCCACAATTTATGAATTAAATGGGGAGGACATTTTGATGTCATAATATTTTCCTCGACGAGTTGTTTTAAATCCTTCTCTTCTAGTTTCCCATGAATTAATTCCTGGCTTGCTTTTTTTATCCTGCAAAGCAAGACTATTCACTGAATTCCCATAATTATCCTGGTTGGGTGGTAAGTACCAATAATCACAAGTTCCCATCACGAGTGTTAATTGTGGGCTAACTTCAGTGTCTTCATCTCCCAGATTTAAACACAAAACTGGGTAATTTCCATCAACAGGGGCAGACAGACTTCTAGCCACAATTATGTTGCCACAATAATTCTTCAGGACTAGAACTGTCTTATTTTTTAAATGTTTTTGCACCCCTTTTGCCGGTATAGTCCAGATAACAAGTTGAGACAATGCTGGAATAGTTTGGCGCACTATAGGATACAATCGCGCGGTTTTGTCGAGATCGGTGAGTTTCCGCTTTTTTCCAAGTTTTAGAAAAGGTTTTAAATTCTCTTCTGCTAGGAAGAAAATACGCGCTTCATTTAAATAAACACATCTCTCTGCGTAATTTATTGAGGCTTGTAACTTCTTCAATATATCGCACCCAATTATACCTTCAAATTCCTGGTTACGTACTTCAGTGACCAATAAATCTGCTGTAGTGAGGATACAATTATTGTGCAGAATTTCTGAAGAGACAGTCCATAGTATGGGGATCTCCCTGCCTTCTATTGTTGAGATTGTTAGAGAAGATTCTTTAGGAGTAATGTCAGGTCTTAGAACTGTTAAAGAGATCAACAAAATTTCAGATCCTGAGTCAACAAGAAATTTACAAGGAAAAATGCAAACAATTGGGGACAACAAAATTACCGGAAGTTTCTGGGACTTACTTGAAACTCCGGTCAATACTCGTTTCCCGTGTATGACTTTGATGCTGATGGTTCCTCGTAGTACCCTTCAGGTAACCATTCCTCCTCTGGTTCCTGGTATTCCTGGTAATCGTCTTGGTATTCTTCTTCCACATAATCATCCTCTTCAGCAGTTGTAGAGACGAAATTGATTCTCAGCCCTTGGCTTTTGCTGGATCGTCTAGCGCCTCTTCCACGATAAGAAGAGCAACCTCTACGCATTCTGCTGTTGCAGAGGATTCCACAACTCAGACGCGCGTTTTCTGGCGCAATGTATATCAACTTGCGCTTCGGCACTTGAGAGTCTTTTTCTTTAATCGCCGAACATTCACTTCTGAAATGACCCTTCTGCCCGCACCTGTAGCAGGTTGTTGAATGCCGTATGTCACTAGAAGCGTTTGCAGTTGCGTCGGCCAAGTATGGTGAGGGGGCCTGCTTGTTAGTATATGCTGATCTTTCGTTGTAATGTGACAATAAGTTGTTTAGGGTCAAGTCGTTGATTCCTCTTTCCAGTAAAACAGAATTTCTTTCCTCTACAGATATTGCCAGAGCCACTGCGGCTTCAAATGTAGATGGGTTGGCTATTATTTTCCTGCCAATTGACGGTTTTAGTCCATCAACAAAAGCAGTTAACAAAAATCCATCCAACATATTTTTCTTTGCCTGATATTCCCATTTTTCTTGAACAAAGAAAGGGTTTTCTAATATGGCATCGGGCTGATTTTCTCTTCTGACTACTTTTAATTTACCAGGGGCTTCTCCAACTATAAATTTTCCTTGCTTGCAAACTCTTGTTCCAAAATTGTCCACTGATTCTGTAGCCCCTTGAGACATTTTAAAAAGATCCCTCATTCTTTTTTGAGGTACGACCTTTCCATATCTGTCTTGCAGAGTCTTTACTATTATCCTATAGTTAGCAGATTCCAATCCATCAATTGAGGTAATGTACTCAAATGCTTGCCCTTTTAACTTATTCATTAAATTAGAACGAATACCTTCATTGGTGTACACTCCATCATACAAGGCTCCTTGAAACCTTATCCACCATTCACTCCAAAGGTCCTTCCCTTCTCCGTCAAAGAGAGGAACCTGGCTCATGGCAATACTAGCTTGTTGTATCCGCAATGAAGGACCTCTTAGCTTTTTGGATTTTTCCACATCATCGAACATTAATTCCTTGGCCGTAGGGTCAGTAACTTGATCAATTGACAGCTCTTGATTAAACAGGGCTTGTCTTATCCCCAGATCGTCTGCGAGTTGCTGCTTCTTTTGTTTCATTTCCTCCTTTAACTGTCTTGACATTAACAAGAGTTATGTATCGTCTATTGCTTTTGAATGCATGTCTATTTCTTCCAGGTTGGTATCTAGACTAGCTATTATTGCCTTGCTGGTTTCTAAAGGACCTTCTGGGGCTTTCAAAAGCGCTAAACATCTATTTACAGCTGTTTGCCTTTTGGCAGATGGAGGTTTTGCAGCATTAGTCAACTCTGCTTCTAGCTTTGCTATTTCTTAATCACACTCTTGTTGACGGCGTTTAGCCACTTCAGCTTGTTCTTTAGGGGGCAAGTTAATGAAACAACAATTTGATTCTTCCAATGTGTCCATCACTTTTGAGATGTCCAAAGCCAATACCTTTACACTCGTATTCATGCTGGCAAAATATTCACTGCACTTGAATTTACCTAGAGCACTTGTTCAAATCTAAAAGAACACGTCACCGGGACTGTTCTCGGATTTTTTGCTCTCTGAGTCACTTTTTTCTGAGTTGCAAACTTTTCACTTTAACTCTGTTCTCAAACAGGTGTTGCGTTTTACTC
>CAJPEX010001786.1:10591-36489 GCA_905338405.1 Notodromas monacha
CAGAGGAGTCTGACCTATTGGACAACCACTCCAGAACAGGTTAGAGCAGGGGCTGCACTAATAAATAGCACAGGACTTACTCCTTCCCTTTACGCCAGAACACAAAAAGAGGGACTTGTCCTAATTTAATGTCTCATTTCTTAATTCATATTTTCATGGTGGAGAAGAGGATCCAATCTGGGGATCCCCATCTCCGGAATCTCCCACACTCCCCCCGGAAACCACTATGCAATTTCCTACGGTTTCCAAGGATCTTTGGCCAGTACTGAGGACTCAATTATAGCAACTCGGTTTGTACCCCAAGTCACTAAACTGTTCTGTGTCTCAACTGTGACCTTTCTTACCACTCCATCCTTTGATGGGTGGACCTGGGTAATTTTCCCAGGGTTCCAGTTGTTAGTGAATGCATTGGCAATGCCGTCATCCAGCAAAACCTCATCACCAACTTTTAACTGGATAAGTTTCTCTTGCCCAGTTAGCCTTTCCGCGTTTAGCATGAGTAAGTATGAGGCCCTCCATTTTTTCCAGAACAGGCACTCAACTTCCCCAATATGCTGGAGCATTTGCAGGCTGGATCCTGCCAACTCCGCCTGGGGTTGAATGGATCTCAAAGGCTGTAGCAGCATGGCAGGTGTCAGAGCATTTTCATCCCCATCCATACTAATTGGCCTCCTGTTAAGGATGGCTTCAATTCTGGTTAGGAAGGTTGTCATAATGTCTTCTGCCCATTTTTCATCTTTAATACATGCTGCCAAGCATTTCTCAACCTCTTTGACCATCCTTTCCCAAGAGCCACCCCAGTGAGGCGACCCAGGCGGGTGGGTGTGGAATTCCACCTTTCACTTACTTGCGCAAGTAAATTTGATCTGTTCAAAATAATTTTTCTCAATTTATTTTGCTCCAGCAATGAATGCTGTCCCACAATTGCTCCATATATGCTGTAGCTTACCTTTGCAATCTATGAATCTTTGCAAGGCGGGCAGAAACTTTTCAGTACTCAATCCATTACACAATTCAAGGTGTATGGCTTGAGTGGTCATGTACATGAACAGGAGTTCCCAGTATTTCTTTCTGTTTTTGCCGTCATTGGGTCCAAAATGATCAATCCCGCAATGGGTAAATGGGGGTGATCCTTCTGCGACCCTGTTAGCATGTAATGGGGCCTTGATTGTATTTACAGGGACAGGATTTTGCTTCCTGCATTCCCTGCAGAAATACAGCACTTTTTTGACTGTACTTCCAGCATATTGCACCATGTACCGTTCTCTTAAAAATTCCAGTACTATCCCAGCACCAGCATGAGCGCATTTTTTGTGCTGATCTCTTATGATGAGTTTTGTAATGGGTGCTTCACTGGGTAAAATTATGAAATGTTTCTGGTTCGATTTGATGTGTTTTGCATTTTTTAATCTTCCCTCAATTCTGAGGAGTTCTTTTGAATCAAGCCATACTACCCAACCACCAAGTGGACCCAATTTAAACAACATCCGTTTTTCTTTCAACACTTTAGAATATTCCTCAGGGAGATACTCTTTCTGCACCTTTCTGATTGCTAGGTTTTCATGGAATTTGATCTTTTTTAAATCACCCCTTCTAGGGTGGGTCAAATTTCCAAGAGGTCATTGAAATCCTTGTAAGGATCTTCTCTCTCTTTGGTGGCAAATACACTTTGCACTTCTTTGGTGCATTCTTTTGTTTCTAGGTCAAACTTTTTGTGCACCTTTGGTTGGGCAGGCCAGTCCTCCTGTTTTTTTGACAAGAATTCTGGACCTCTGAACCAGACTTTCTCAGTAGCTTTAAATTCTGCCACATCTGTTCCCCTACTGATCAAGTCAGCTGGGTTATTTTTTGTGGACACCTGTAGGAATTTTGGGGGTTGTGATTGTCCCGGTGGGGTGTTATCCAAGAATTCCTGGATTTCATCCACCCTGTTTGCTACAAATGTAACATACTTTGAAGTGGGATCTTTCAACCAACCCAGTACCACCATACTGTCAGTCCAAAACACAATTCTTATTATGCTAATCTCAGATATTTCACCCAAGAGAAACTCTGCTATCCTCTTTGCAATTAAGCAGCCCTGCAATTCCATGCAAGGGATAGATAGAGGCTTTGTTGGTGCAATCCTCAATCGAGCAAAAAGAAAGCATGTTCTATTTTCTTGGCTTAAATAGGCTACAGCGCCATAGCCCTTTTTGGAGGCGTCACTGAAAATGTGAAGCTCAAATGGCTTCTGGCTATCCATTTGAATCCACCTTGGGATCTGGACTAGCCTTATCATACGCATGTCTTTCATCCATTTTTTGCAACATTTTTTAATCTCATCTGACAAATCGTCATGCCAGCTCTTTTGTGAGGTCCAAGCCTTTTGCAGCAAAAGTTTGCAAGCAAAGTTGAATGGATCCAAATATCCTTTTGGATCATACAGAGACGCCAGCACAGACAAGTACTGGGCCACTGATAGAGTGCCTTTGTCTTCCCATTTCCCCTCTTCCAAAATTTTCTTCCAGCAAGAGAAACCAAATTGATCCTCTAAGGGATCCCACAGCAGCCCTAAGGCTTTTGATATTTTTGTTTTGCCAATTTTCTTTTGCAAGTCGTCTCTTCTTTCTTTTGGAATGCTTTTCAGCACTTCTGGAAAATTGGATTTCCATTTTATCATTATGAAGCCATATTTTGCCATTGCTTCATCAATCTTTTTAACCATCATTGTGGCCTTTGATGTGGTATCAAATCCGGCATACAAATCATCCACATAAATTCTCTGGTTCATTATTGAACCTAGCTGTGGGCAATCTTTGCCTTCTCTTTCTCCCACCTGGCGCACACAACAGTTTGCAATTGCAGGAGAGCATGTTGCACCAAATATATGGCAATTGCTAACGTACCATTTCTCCCCCCATTCAGGGTCTTTGTACAGAAACATCAGCTTGCTTCTGTCTTCAGGTCAAACCAAAATCTGCGGAAACATCTCAAAGACGTCTGCATTAATGACGACCTTTTTCAGTCTGAATCTTAATAGAACTCCAGCAACTGTGGGTGCCACTTGAGGCCCCTTTCTCAGTTGAGAATTCAAAGACACTCTGGCATTTTCTGCCGCAGCGTCTAAAACGTGTCTAGGCTTCTCAGGTTTGTCTGGGTGTGTCACAATCATCCATGGCAGTACCCAATGATCAGGACTCTGCAGCATGGTTATGCGCTCTTTCTCTGTCAAGTAAGAAATGTACGTCTTTTTGACGTCATTCTCAAAACCTTCTCTGAATTTAGCCAGTAATTTTTGGTTTCTCATCAGTCTGTATTTCATGCTATCAGCTTGCTTTTCAGCTTGCCTGATAGACTCAGGAAAATTTGGCTTAGGTTTCCAAAGCATTGCTGATTGGAACCTCCCTCCCCCCCTCCACTGAGATGATCTTTTCCATCTCAGCCAGGTCTTTGACCTGGTTGTACTCCATGCCCTTTTCCGGGATCTTCACACCAACTTCTTCTAGCAAATTAAATTGCCGGAATTCTGTCAGTAGTTCCAGATCTGTACTCTGGGGTTCCCATGACGAGTACACTGGGAGACCAATGTCATCTGTCTCAATTTCTCCATCTGAGGTGCTGATGCACCCCGAGATGGTCCACCCCAAAGGAGTGTCATAAGCCAAGATCTTGCCTTGCTTTTTTATCAACCCAGGTATCCCCATCATGAGCAACTCCTGGTCAATTCAAATTATGATCAAGGCTTTGCCATTTACTGGCTTGGCCAATTTCACATCTTCAAATTTGGGATGCTTTGCAATCCACAAACCCCAGTCTATTTTTGCTGATGGGGTTATCAGGTCTTTCACAGAGGCAGCATTTTCTGCCTTATACCAGTCTGCTTTACCTGCCCCTCTGAATAGGAATTCTACATTTCCAATGGCGCAGCTGGAAGTGCCAATTGCCGTTTGGACAAGAACCTTTCCTTCTGCTTTTGAGATCAGGCCCAACTCTCTTGCCAGGCTCTCCTTTATGGTCGTTCTGGCGCACCCAGGGTCCAGCAAAGCTGATACTCTTTTTTCCCCTTGGGGCCCCTTCACTTCCAACAGAATCAGCCTTAGAGTATATTGAGTTTTGAAAGGGATCTTGTTTGGACCCTTCAACTCTAGCAGATTTAATTCAATTGACGTCATTACAGGCATCTTTTATTTGCTGGCCAATTGCCCAAGGGCTCTCAAACCATGCAACAATGCGTGATGCTTGAAAAAGCATTTGTCATCCACCGGACAACCATTCTTAGCTGTGCAAGCGTTTCTTGCATGCTTTCCAAGGCATCGGAAGCAGACCTTCGGCTTGACCACTTTTAGTAATCTCGCATCAGCATCTAATTTTGCAAACACACCGCACTTTTCAAGTGGGTGATTCTTTTGGCACATGAAACAAGTAGTTCCAGCACCTTCCTCATCCAGGGAAAATTTCCCTTCTTTATGCCATTTCTTTTTCTCTGGCTTTCTCTCATTTTTCTTGTATTTTTCATTCTTGGAAGCTTCCTCTGATTGTACCAGGTTAGCTTTTTGTAGTCNTTGCCTCCAGTCTTAAGAAGTGCCCGAGGTTTGAGAGCCTGTCAATACCATAGAGATTTGTGATTTGGTCATTCTTTTCTTCACTCTTTACCCACTCAAGTTGGCTTTGAAGCGGTAGCTTCGCCACTATCTGGTTCACCAGACCATCAAAGTTTTCACCTTGATGCGACTTTGAGAACTGGGTCATGACAGAACCTGTTAGGTTCGCCAGTGCTTCCCAGTCTTGCACGTTTCCATCTCTTGGTGGTTTTGCTTTGGCAACTCTACTTCTCAGTTCATGTTCAAGAACTGTGACAGAGCTATAAATTTCATCCAAGATTTCTAAGGCATCTTGTGCCAAATTATCATTGCCCACTAGATGTTCAAGGGAGCTCAGAGGCCCTCCTTCCAACATTTCTCTTATCACAGTAAATTGATTCTGTGGTGAGCATTTAGGGTTCTTCATGTACGCGTTACAGAAGTAATCACGCCATGCCGCATATTCGAGGATTTTTCCACCAAATTTCTTCCTGTTCTTTGGCGGATGAACCCATTCATATTTGCATTTCTTTTGAGGTTGGTCCTCAGACCTGACCTCCCTGACCAATTCTTTGGCCAGGCTTCTCATCATTTCATTCATTTCAAATGGTTCATTTGACTGTTGAATTCTATGAGAGTAAGGACTCTCGGTCTTTCTCTCCTGGTCTTGAGGGTGGCTAGTCCTAAGACCATAGTCTCTTGGCTCTGGATTTTTTTGCTCATCCTCTTGTTGAAGATAGCAATCCATTAGCCTTATTCTCTCCAAATTTTCTTCTGACTTGCGGGCTGTCTGGCTAGCAACTTCTGCTTCTTCCTCGACCTCCACTAAGTCAGTTACTCTCGTTTTTAACATTTCAATTTTGTCCCTCAGGTCTTTGACCATGAGGAGATACTCATCACAGTCACCGTCATATTCTTCAACAGCGCTGAGTGAGTGATCTTTTTCTATAGCCTCACCAGCCTCAGAAATTGCTCTGAGGAGTTTGACTTGCCCATCCACATCAGTGGGACGGCATTCGAATCTTTCAAATCTCATTTTTGCCACTCTCCATCTGCCTTTCAGGACTGTCCTTACTTGGCAAAATGTGAGCGGAGCATTAACCTTTTGACTGTGGCAAGCAGCCTTACCTGAGTCGGTTTCAGGCTGATCTCTGGAAATTGCAAAGTCCCATTGCGTTTGCAAGGGCCAGCAACAATCAGATCTGCTGAAATTGTGAAAAAGACTAAAGACCTGTTGAGAAAATCCAGGCCAGCAGACACTGCTGTTGTGAAAAGTCCTGTTGAGAAAATCCGGGCCAGCACTTAGTGCTGAAGTGAACCTAAGTCCTGACGGTGAATTCCAGGCCATCAAGTTAATTGCTGAAGTGAAAATGTCCGAATATGGACCAGAATACTCCTCCACCACTTTGGATCTTGAGGAGGATGCAGGGATCATCACCAGAGGAAAGGCTGCTGGCCAAGCAGCTGGACAACCTGCTCCAACCTTGTCTGAGGAACCCCCAACCAAAGAGCAGAGCCACTACACCCTCGAACGCATCATGGAGGATACTTCAAAGCTCATCAAAAAGATTGATGAGTTATTACCTGAGTCGAATCCTTCTTCAAGTCAGGGCAAGAATTAGATCAACGTAGTCTTTCCTGGCTTAAGCATGGAGCCATCAGATTATATTTTGTAAAGAATCCCATTAAAGTAAAACATGCTGAGCAATTGCTGGTGGGTGGATACTGTAAATTGAGGGAACACCTGCTGGATAGGAGAGAACGGTTGCTTTCTTATTTGAGTGGGTTTTCTCAACAGGTCTTTAGTCTTTTTCACAATTTCAGCGGATCTGATTCTCTGGCCCTTGCAAACGCGATGGGACTTTGCAATTTCCAGAGATCAGCCTGAAACCGACTCAGGTAAGGCTGCTTGCCACAGTCAAAAGGGTAATGCTCCGCTCACATTTCGCCAAGTAAGGACAGTCCTGAAAGGCAGATGGAGAGTGGCAAAAATGGGATTTGAAAGATTCAAATGCCGTCCTACTGATGTGGATGGGCAAATCAAACTCCTCAGAGCAATTTCTGAGGCTGGTGAGGCTATAGAAAAAGATCACTCACTCAGCGCTGTCAAAGAATATGACGGTGACTGTGATGAGTATCTCCTCATGGTCAAAGACCTGAGGGACAAAATTGAAATGTTAAAAACGAGAGTAACTGACTTAGTGGAGGTCAAGGAAGAAGCAGAAATTGCTAGCCAGACCGCCCACAAGTCAGGAGAAAATTCTGAGAGAATAAAGCTAATGGATTGCTATCTTCGACAAGAGGATGAGCAAAAAAATCCAGAGCCAAGAGACTATGGTCTGAGGACTAGGTCTTTAGTCTTTTTCACAATTTCAGCGGATCTGATTCTCGCTGGCCCTTGCAAACGCAATGGGACTTTGAGGGTGGCAATAACTCAGTTTTTAAACTGACCTGATTTGCCAGACCAGGTATTTTTAATCTCCTCTTCTCTAGGGTCACCAATTACCCCGACGTTGTCAGCAATCCGGTCCAAAGGACCATGTGAAATCTTGCAGCACTTGACTTCAGGTGCCCGGTCGGGCCTGGGATGATGTTCACAAGATAGCCCGGAATCAAAGGATCCACAGACTCTGCTTAGTTGTTTCATTTCTAACTTGCACTGATTTAAAATTACCCAAAGTGCTTCAAACGCCGAGAACCGTACACAGGTGTAAATCTGCTGGTTAAGTCTTATTATGAGAAGCCAGACGGTCACTAAGTGATTCTTTACTTTATGATGAGCTGTATGAGAAAATGAACTTGAAAGTCTTTTAAGACTAACTAAGTTTTATTCACAGCTTCAACAAAGATTCCGAATACACCACAAACAGTACTTGTCTCTGTCTGTAACATACAAAACAAGCAAATGATCATAAAAAATTCATCACATTATCACACACAGAAGCAACAACTGAAATCGAAATTCAATACATAATTTCAACACTCTGCCAAATCCTTCTGGCGTGGGTCTTTGTTACTGTTGCTTTAACCCTCTGAAAATATCCATAAAATACATGTGCACACTTCTGGTGCTCAAACAGAAATGAGCAGAGCGCAGTCCACTAAAAGATTAGCGCACCAACCTTGGGTGGCCTGATCCCACATTCCTATCTTAATCCTCCTGGGAGGATGGGTCGCGCATTGTTCCCAGGCAGCCTGAACCAAGGTTATATCTTTCCAAAGAAAACGCAATGGAAAAAGCACGACGAATCAAGCACATCAAATTTTGTACACTCTTCCAAGAAATCATAAATGTTTCCAAATTTCTGCCCAGCGCAAATTTCTGCGACGCCTGCGCTAATACAAGTCTACACACTCTCTGATCATTTCAAATGAACATACAAATCATGATCAGTCAGCATAAAATTTGTGCATCAAATAAATCGCAAAATAAAGAAGTTAGTATCTGCGACTAACCTTTGTAAATACAAGAAATAACTGATGTACGAACTTCTCAATTCTTTCAATATTTATTTTCTGTCTACATAAATCAAATCAAACATGAATCAGTATTTTCCCATCTCTTAAATACAAACAGAACCCCTTTTAAGAAATCCTTTTCAGTATAAACAATGGAATGAACCAAATTAGGCTGATACATTGCCAACAAATGGATACATTGCTAACAAACTGATACATCGCCAATGAACTGATACATTGCCAATGAACTTTCCAGTTTACAATTTAACGCATGATTAAATTGTACATCAACCAGGTACAAGTATCAATGGTAATTCTTAGCGTTTATTGTTCTGGGGTTGCCTCTAGCAACGATTGCTGAGTCCCTTCCATTCAGAGCACTCTACCTTTCACCTTTGAAAGTGTAAGCCTCTTTACAGAGGAGTCTGACCTATTGGACAACCACTCCAGAACAGGTTAGAGCAGGGGCTGCACTAATAAATAGCACAGGACTTACTCCTTCCCTTTACGCCAGAACACAAAAAGAGGGACTTGTCCTACTTTACAGAGGAGTCTGACCTATTGGACAACCACTCCAGAACAGGTTAGAGCAGGGGCTGCACTAATAAATAGCACAGGACTTACTCCTTCCCTTTACTCCAGAACACAAAAAGAGGGACTTGTCCTGATTTAATGTCTCATTTCTTAATTCATATTTTCATGGTGGAGAAAAGGATCCAATCTGGGTATGCCCATCTCCAGAATCTCCCACAATTATGGTAATGTTGAATGTTTTTGTTTGTCATAATTTGATTCTTCCTTTTTTAAATTTAATGGAACTAGTCCTGGAATCATATTCAATGTTGAAGAAATTCATAACCTGAATCAAATGAATAGTTTTTCAATTGTCTTGAATTACTGTAATATAATTATTTACATGTATTGGGAATTTCTGGCTTTTCTGAAATTAATTTTCTGAGTTGGAATAAATGTTAAGAAATGCAAATTAATAATTCAAGCATGTTGATGATGGAGGAATATATATTTTGCCTGAGTCAAATCCCAAAATTGTAGACAAAACTTGAAACCACAAATGCTCCTTGCTCTTCTTTCAATTGATTGGCATTTTTCAAATTCACTACTGTAATTGCATCAGCAATTTTGTTTCTGGGCACACTTTTAATGGGTTGGTTTTCACATGACTTATTCATATCCTAATTTTAGAATGCCTTTGAATGAATTTTATATTTTATTGCAATTGGACATGCCCTATGTTGAGGATTCTTTTGAAATGCAATTACAAATGTTTTGCAACATTTATATAAAGTTATCTTCATACTTGCAGGGGTGCTATTGTGAAGAATTTTTTAGAGCCTTTGCGATTCTGTGTGCAGTTGTGGTAAAAAGTTTGAAGTGCGCTTGTGTTTGAGGCCCACAATTTTCAGCTGCAATTAACACCCCTGCATGTGGGTGTGGTGGTACATGCCATTAAGTTTAACATACCATCAATGTGTTCTACAGAGGATGGGAGCATTAGGATCCTGCCCTAACCTTGTGCCTGTAAATCTGCCAACTCCTGGTTGCGTTGTGGAGGATTTTAACTTCAGAAATTGCAAAAAGAAATATCCAGTCTCAACTGCCATGGGAAGTTGGCCCCTGGCACTGTCAGAAGTATGTTGTAATCATTGGAGATGACTTCATGTCTAATACAAGATGACCAGAAGACAGTGACGTGTACATTGATAATCTTGAGCCGTTGTCATCTGTTCATCCTGTCTTTGACTGCTCCCATTTGTCACAAGGTCTGACCTTCAGTATTCTTCAGGTATGTTGATAGAAACATGTCACATTTTGCCCAGTTTTAATGAAATATTACATGTTTTGTTTCTGCAGTTTACCTTGGTTAGACTTGGTGCAACATGTGGGAATCACATGTCTGCTGACAAATTGCGAGGATCCATTTATGTGAACTTGGATCTTCCACCGGATTTCCAGTTGACTGCAGTCCTGCTCAGAATTGGGCTGAATGACATCAGGAAGCTCATTTTGGTGGAAAGAGCCAAGGATTTCCCCTTCCACACTTTTGAAGACTTCTTTGCATGCCTGCGCACATACCACGCCAAGGTCTTGTATGCTTTCAACTGGCTGGTCTTTGCTCTTGGTACTGGGCCCCCTTCAAGAATGTTGAGGTCGATGGACTATTTGGTAGCTGACGACGCCTGTTTCAACGTTCCCCATCTTCCTATTTGAGCAATGACTGGCCAGACGCAGATGCAGCATTGGGGGCATGCAGGAGCACTAATGCTGAAAGCTCTGTATGATGAGTGGAAATCAAGATTTGGACAGGAATGTGTGTACGGCTCGCACATGCAAAGGAGAGGAGGGTACTTTGCAACCCCCACTCCTATTCAATACTTAGAGGAATGGATACATCGGGGATTTGACATGTTCCAGTTGGCTGACTTTGGAACACACTATGATGCAGCAGCAGGCCCCATTGCGCAAAATTCCTTCCTAGCTGCAATTTGGGCATTCAGAAGATTTGACAGAGTGTTCAGCTTAATGACAGATCAGCTGTGTCCTCGTTAGCCACCTGTTTGGAATCCAGATGGCACAGACACCAAAGGCATATCACCAGGAAGACATCATAGCCATAATGGAGACAATGGTGATTGGGTTTGCTACCAAGACGTGGTGGTGTCTCCGGAACAATCTAATCCTGTCACAGACCCATTTTCATGGTGAGTTAAGCTATAAAAATGAAGTGTCACAAATTGTACTAATAAAATCCTTGCTACTCTCTCAGATTTGAACCATTGGGGTGTGAACTTGGCAGTTATGGGATCACCTCCTCCACCAACTTCTGACAAAGGACAACTGCTGAGGCTGCAGAAATGCTGTCTCATGGATTGCTTTGGGTTGGCGTCACTGTGGGAATTTCAAGAACTCAAGCACTTATTGTGCAAGTAACAACACTTGGAATTTGGGTGGTGGGGAGGATGGGTGCGGTGTTTCTGTCATTGACACCACTTAGTGACACATAGGGTTATGTTTAATTTCACTAAAGATTTGCGCGAGTAGAATGGTGGGATTGTTTTGGTTGATCTTGCGTTGGCATTTTTTTTAGAGTTGATCCTATTGACAAACTGTTTTTTTTCAATTGAAAGTGTGTGCCTTTTTGGTGTCTGTACCATATGTTTGCAAATCAGAAATAAATTAAGTTTGAAAGTTCAACAACTTCTTATATTTCATTTTCATTCTCTTAACAAAAGTGATAGGATTTAGGACCACAGGGATTTCTTACAGGGATTTCTTTCCCAATTCGTAATTGAATGATCTCTTAATTTAAAAAAAGTTGGGTAAATTGGGTATTGCTTCATGTGGATAGCTGAAAGGTGTGAAAAACATACAGAATACATTTATTTAAGTTCCAAAAACGTATCTGGTGACGTGTCCTGACGTAGATCTACATTGGGATGTGCCAGAGTCAGAAGATTTTGCATCCTTACACATTGCAACGTAGAACTACATCGGGAGGTACCTTGGTTTTCTGAAATTTGTCTCCAACTCACTTTCTTGGTCTCAAATTAAATAAATTGTGTATGTTTCTCACACCTTGAAGCCAATTCCAAAAACGTATCTGGTGACATGTCCTGACGTAGATCTACGTCGGGACACTTCACCAGATATGTTTTTGCAACTTAATTAATGTTCATTGTGTCAAGGTGTGAGGAACATGCACAATATACATAATTTGAGTGTAAGAAAGACAGTTGGACATGAATTAAGAAATCCAAGTTACCTCTCAACTTAGATCTAAGTCGGGACATGTCACCAGATACATTTTTGCAACATATTTAATGTTCATTGCTTCAAGGTGTGAGAAACATGCACAATATATATAATCAGAGTGTAAGAAAGACAGTTGGACATGAATTACGGAATCTAAGTTACCTCCCAATGTAGATCTACGTCGGGACACGTTGCCAGATACATTTTTGCAACTTAATTAATGTTCATTGCTTCAAGGTGTGAGAAACATGCACAATATATATAATTTGAGTGTACAAAAGACAGTTGGACATGAATTAAGGAATCCAAGTTACCTCCCGACATAGATCTACATTGGGACACGTGACCAGATACGTTTTTGCAACTTAATTAATGTTCATTGCTTCAAGGTGTGAGAAACATGCAAAATATATATAATTTGAGTGTAAGAAAGACAGTTGGACATGAATTAAGGAATCCAAGGGACCTCCCAATGTAGATCTACGTCAGGACATGTCACCAGATACGTTTTTGGAATTTGATTTACATTCAAGTCATGTGGATTGTTCCAAGGTGTGAGAAACATGCACAATGTGTCCTGGGTCGAACAGATGTTGCCCGCGGACACGGAACTTTACTCGGAGCGACTAGATGTCACCCCGAGCAACTTGGGTACCGTAAAGGCATGGCAGGTACTACAGACAACATGGCGTACAAAATGCCCCGTCAGCCCCCGTTATTTTTGGGAGAAATTCAAACCAGAAAGGAAAAGATTTATCACACAGAAATGTCTGTGCTGAAATAAAAATAAGTTTCTCAAGAAAACTAACAACCAGCCAGCCTTGGAAATAATGATTTCCAGAGCTCACTTCTCAAAGAACGAATCAACCCTGGACCAAAATGGATCCTAACTGGAATTGTCCACAAAAGGATTTGACACACATCAGTGGAAAGCCTTGACCAAAACTTTCCACTGACTGAGGACCAGGAGCTGTGCAGAATCAAGGAAGAAAAAGAGCACTTGCAGTTGGAACCTGACAGAGGAAGGAGCTCCCTTGAATTATTTGTGTGCACACTTACTTTGTATTGGACTCTGTTGGAAAACCTGACTGATATAAAAGAGAAGATTGAGGTATTGACCTCAGGCCCCCAAAGGCTGATCGTGTTTACCACTTTATTTGATTACGTGAAATCAAGCTTTGCCAGTGAGGCTCATTAGCCCCTAACAAAAGTGGTGGCCAGTAAAAAACCTGAGATCAGAGTACAGGACTGTGAAAAAGTCTTGGAAAAATCTCTAACAAGAGAAAAACCTTGGCAAACTTCAAACAAACTTCCAAAGACATGTTCACCTAGCATAGCAGTGAGTGTAGCAAAATTTTGCTCAAACTCAGAAAAATCCTCAGCAAAAAGAAGCAGGTGTGCGGTGAAATTTTGCCTCAACTACAACAATCATCAACAAAACTCACCTGTGTGTGCAGCAAAATTTCGCAGCACTAAGCAAACAGCACCATGCGTCATGGACGATCAACGATACCATCCAGTGCTACGTCACTCACTCGTATGCGAACAAGTAAGCCTCCGTCCCGCTACGGTGACCCCCCAAGTGTTCAACCAAGTGCACCAGATGCTGAGATTCCAATGCAAAGCGGACCTGGGGGTGCAAATTTGCAACCCCACGTACAACTAGCAAATGTGCTCAGTTCAAATCCGCCAGCAGCACCAAGGAGCGTACAACGAACCAGCAGACCGCCGCGGCAACCCATCATCCCTCCACCTAACCCGTCGCCACCTTCATCAGTGACGGGCATCTCAACTTCAAGTATGTTGACCCAGTTTGACCCAAACCCAACAATCCAGCAGGTGGTCATTCTTGAACACGCCACGTACATCTGTGATGAGGCGTACGAACAAAAGCAGGGTGCGGACACGTTTCAAACATTTCTACAACAGCACAAAACATTCCTAACAACATCAGCTCACTTTCTCTCCATCAAACACCACAATTTCAAGGGGGCCAAACAAGATCAGATTTTGCAAGTGTGTGAAGAGCTGAACGCCATCATTCTCACTACACCAGAACAATTACAAACAAATTGGCTACAACTACGCCCTAAGCAGGGATGCATTTTGGGAGTGCAATTTTCCACACCGCCTTGCATGGGCCCAGCACCTGGTGTATTTACACCCCTGGAGAAGGATGCACCGGTTAACATATCCGCACAAACGCAGCTGGAAATTGTTCCCAACCCCCCACACCAAAATCCGCCACATCAGTTACTGGAAATCAAGGATGAGGAGGACCCGTACGTCCTTGCATTGCAATCATATGCTTCCGCACAGAACATACCTCAACCGGCATCAAACTTTGTACGAGATCTTGAAAAGAAGACCCTACTTCCCTCATTGAAGCGCTTCAGTGGAAAGCTTATGGCCAAGTTCACTTTTGACCGCTTCTGGTCAAACTTTCTCCACATCCACGTTATACCAACAAAATATATCACGCCGTCCCAATGCATCTCCTTACTCCTGTTATATCTTGATGGGAAGGCAAATAATCTTGTGGATCGACAACCAAAGAAAACGGAAGAGGCAGACTACTGCCGCATCCTCAAAATCCTCATCAGGGAATATGGCAACATTCAGGCCACACGCCAATACATTTTCAATAAGACCTTTGACAATCTCAAACCAGATAGTGATTCGGCAGAGGACATAGTCAATTACATGGAAAAAGTGATTGACATCACCATTCAACCAGACAACCTAGGCTCCAACATGCCTCAAGTCCACATTCGTCTCTGGCCAACTATCAAGTTCCACCTCCAAAAAGGTGCACACTACAACAACGTTCAGCATGAGCTACGCCTCAATCCGCCTCACAAGGCTTCTGAGTTGGATACATGGGAAAGTACACCTGCCAACCAATACAGATGGATTCTTGAATTCCTCAAAACAATGGCTCCGCCAGATGAAGTGACATCTATGGCGCTCACGTTCCATGCTACATCCTCATCCAAGCATGCGCAAGATTCTGACACGGACACCAAAATCAGGCCCAAAAACATATCCCAAGATTCTTGCCCCCAAAAAAGGAACCAGTAGGCTTCTGCCAGCTGGCAGCGTGCAAAACGATCACACCACTTGCAAAATAGAGACCAACGTTGAAAAACGTCAAGACGTTGCAGTTGTTCCCCTACACCTCAAAAATCAAAATACTACAATCGCTTCCCTTGACGCTCTCAGCGGTTCTCCAGCTACATAGGAAATCAATACAACAACTTGGACTCTTGCAGAAACCAGGACTACAAATCTGGCTGTCCATTCTGCCACGGCGCTCATACCCCCTTCTTGTGCAGACTTAGCGTCCAAGAATGCTCAACCGCCATCCGCTTCAACAACCTGTGCTACAATTGCCTCAGTCCACAACATGGCATCACACAGTGTCCCAACCCAAGAACATGCCAGAACTGCGACCAGCGCCATCACTCGTCCATCTGTTACAAATCCCAACACAAGGGATCTCACGGAAATGACTCCCGCAACAGCACCTCCAATCGGAATTTTCTGCAATCCAACAACAACCGTGGAAATAACTTCACCAACAACAGAAACCCAAACAACTATGGACGCAGCAACAACCCCTGGCCAAACAGTAATCAAACAAACCTCAACTCCAATCCTCAGCAAAACAACGGCCTTTACCAAAACAATTGGAGGGATTTCCAAACTCCTTGCAATTTTGTCTCCATACTCCAAACAATCTCTGACCGCCTACCCAATCAACAAGCACCAGCACCAGCCATTGCAGCACCCCCCGCCATTGCTCACCCTGCATGAATAGTCCGAGCAAGCGCAGCAACCAGCTCAGTAGCATACTCTCTTCTGGACACCGCAACTATTACACTACAACCAAATAACGTTGAAGTCCATGCACTTCTTGACACGGGGTCGCAACTAACCCTGGTCACGCAGGCTCTTGTCAATTGTCTTCAACTACCTGGGCAGCAATCAGCCATGGTGCACACCATTGCAGGCATTGGCAATGCCCACCTGAAGTCCACTACAGTGGCAAAATTGCATTTGCAGCATCAACGCAAAGCAACCTTCAACTTGGAAACAACCACCGTTGTCGTGCCATTGCAAGAATCCTGGGGGGGTATCAACCCCCATAGGCTTTCACAGCTACAAGACTTCAAACATTCCCTAGCAGATCCACGCCTCCTCACAAAGACACGAATCACATTCTACATTGTGCTGGGGGGCAAAGACCTGGTGTCAATCTACAAACACAACAAGGATCCAATATTGGTCACACTCCACCTTCAGTGTAGTATCTTCAGAATTTGGGCTCATTGCTCGCGGACATTGGGACAACCCTCACCCGCCTATTACAGGAAGACCATCCTCTCATGCAGCTTTTGGTCAACCAACAAAATACCAGGATGAAGATCTAACCAACCTAACCATCGACTTCCTCAAGCAGGACCAAATCAACATTCTTGGCAACGGCACAGATGAGACTCTGTATGAAACGGACCAATACAAGCAATATCTCCAACAAATCACCATCAGTCAAGAAGGCAGAGTAGTGGCTCCTCTTCTCAAATCCTATCTATATCCAAAGCATTGCCAACCCAATTCAATCATGGCCGCAATCCGCAGCAAATCAGTTATCCGCCAATTGGAAAAAGGTGGACCTCTTGCAGATGCGTACGCAGACCTTTTCACTCAATGGATGCAAGACGGCGTTATTGTGCATACAACACTTGCCAAAATGAAAAATCATGGCACAGCTTACACAGAGCTGCCGCATCATGGCGTTGCACGCCCAGAAAGTGCATCCACACCTTTTAGGGTTGTCATGGCAGGCAATGCCAGTGATCCAAATTGCTACTCCTGCAATCAGCTCTTCATCCAAGGACGGAATCTACTACCAGAAATCACAAATATACTGCTATGGTGGAGATTCCACAAACACTTTGGTGTTGGGGACATCCACAAGGCCTTCATTCAAGTTCAAATAGCACCAGAAGATTAGTGGGTCCTTCTCATACGGTGGCCTGAACGTCAACCTAATGGAACTTATGTCCCCAAATTCTACCGCTTTCTCCAACTACCATGGGGCATCAACTGTGCACCATTTATCCTGAATGCAGCAGTCCGGTATCTATACTAGCAAGCGGTGAAAAAGAACATACTGACAGAAGTAGAACAGGAAGACCTCAAACACAACACCTACGTTGATGACATCCTCATCTTTGGAGAAACACCTAACGAGGTTAAAACTAAAATGGCCAAAACATCTACAGCCCTCGCCCATCAAGGAGCCTTTGAGCTCACCAAAATCAGAATTGCACCACGTCCACCGCGCAATGCGGGCTCCCTTGCATCATACAAAGTCTTAGGCATCAACTATGACCCCTCAACAGACGACATCCTAACGGCACCGCTAGCATTGCAATCCTTCTTGGATTGTCAGTATCTCACCCTTAGACACATTACGGGGTTTGAAGCACGCCTGTTTGACATCCTTGGAATGCTAACTCCATTCACAACCTCCATCAAAATTCTCCAACAAGACTTCCACAAAGCCCACCCAAATGTTTCCAACAAGGAATATGGAACAGATGTGCTGGCAGTATGTGAAGCTCCTAGTCAGGATGATACTGCAGGTGATGCGGGTGCCAGTGCTACAATTGCAGGGGCTACTACAGCAACTGGTGGCAGGAAGCGTTCACAAATTGTTTGCACCAATTGTTCAAAATTGTTGCTGTTGTTTGATTCATTTCCGCAGTTGTTGTTAGCATTGGATGAATTGGAGGCATTGTCATTGCGCCTATTGTTTTAACTTTGATTGTTACTATTTCAATTGTTGTTATTCCTCTGATTGTTGTAGTTAGGCCATTTGTTATTGTGGCAATTGTTGTAATCTGGTTGATTATTAAATCAATTGTCCCTGAAGCAATTGTTTTGATTTTCATTGCTGTTGCAGTTGAAGTTGTTCCTGCTTTGAATTGATTGTACTGTCCAGTTCTTGGTTGCCAATTTGAGCCAGATGAACTGGCATTATTTGAATTGGATGGAATGTGATCTCAACACAAAGTAGAATGATGTGGTTGTTTACAATGCCGGCACATATTTTTGCTCATGCATTGTGAGAGCATATGACGCTTGCTGAGGCAGTTGTAACATAATCATTGTCTTGTTGCGGCATTGTTCCGTTGGTTGTATGGTAAGTCGCATTGAAACGCTGTATGTTGTTCATTGCAAAATGGACATGGAAATACACTTGTTCCTGCTGTTTGAATTTCTGAAGGCGGTACAAGATTGTGAGTAGGAGCAATTTGGATATCGCTGGTTGCAAGGTGATGCCTCAATGCTTGCTCATCTGGTGCAATGTCGTGATCACCTTTCATTATTGTCAAATGTTCCGTTTGAATGGAACTTATCAGATTTGTTGGATTTTTTGGGACTTGAGTCCCTTTTTCGCTTGCGGGATCATGAATCCCTAGTTGGTGTATCAGAGCAAGATGTGCTCTTTTTTGACATAGTAGCAGAGTTGTTAGACTGGGATGTCTTGATTCCCAGAAATGTTAACAACATTACTGCAGACTCATGTGCGGGCGCTTCTGACCGCAGGAATTTTTGAATCCACCGATATTGATTCACGGGTTTTTCATCCCATGTTGCTTTTTTGCAGCAGCTGGTGGGTTGAGGTCAAGCTCATGGGTCATGCTTTTGAAAAAGCCTGCCTTGAGCAAATTGGTTTTAATTGTTGGCCAAAACTGAATATGAACTTGTTTCATATTTGCCCTCAAAGTTTTAAGTTGAGTGGCAATATCAACCACTGTTTTCATATACGCGGTCATGTCCTTGGATGAATGTGTAGCCAGTTGTAGCTTATCAAATATTTTAAGAACTTGTTGGCGAGTCACTTGAATATTGCCATATTCTTCAAAAAGAATTTGCAAGATTCTTAAATAATCTGTTTTGTCCATCTTATCTGGTTCTTTATCAACCAGATTGTTAGCCTCTCCTTCCAGATAGAGTAAGAGCAAATTGATTTGCTCTGATGGATTGATGAATCTTGAAGGTATTACATGAATTTGTTTGTAGTGCAACCAAAATTGCTCAAATGAATACTAATGCTCTTGATTGCTGTTAAATTGTTTAAACGTAGGCAGCATGGTTTTTCTTTCAATACTGCAAATAAAATTCAAATTTGGCGGTAACATATGGATGTCAGATGCATAAGTTTGTACCGCAACAAGGTATGGATTGAGCTCATTGTCAATTTCAAAAGGATTGAAATTAGATGGATCTATAAAGTATCCCGATTTGGCTGTACTGAAAGGTCAGCATTTCATGAATGTTCCTGAGTTTGTGGTCCTTGAGGAGGATTGCAAAATCGGACTCTTAAATCAATCCGTTGCTGTGGGCGTAATTGCAACCAATTCCGTTGAAGTTCCTCTGGAGTTGCCAAAATGATGTCATTTAATTCAGCTTGAAACTGAAGCATTTCTGATTCTTGATCCAAAGTAAAATATGTGCCAGTGATGGACAGAATGTAAGATGATGCAGTTATGAACACTTGTTGTTGTTCCATGAAAATTTGGAATGATTCAGAACTTGCACTCGTTTGAAACGCCTGATCACAAATATGCATGGCATGTGCAACCAACACTATTTGTTGCACAACAAACTGGGGGTGCCCAGCCACACCTGGGCAATGGTTAGTATTAATTTTGGTAGATTTTGAAAATTGGTCATGATGATAGCAAGTCTTATGTTCAGATGCAATTTTTCAGCCCCACATGTTGTTATCATTTGCAACATTTCATAAGGAGGAAAAATCATGACAGTAATGAATGATATGTTCGGGCATGAAAATATTGCTCTGAAAAGAGTAGTCCTACACTCCCAAATCTCAATAATAAAAAAATGGGTGGCTGGGTTGATGCCTTTCCCTCAGTCACACTCTCACAACTATCAAGACCTGTTCTGGATCAACTTGATAAAAAAATGTAACATCCATTATGCTTTGATTTGAAAATTCACGCAAAAATGTATACCTTCAGTAGTGGAGCTCAGTTCTGTATTTTGGCAGACAAATCCCTATAGAATGTTGATTGAATGGGGCAGGTCCTTGATGTAAACACTTTTTCAAAGGGATTCTCTGTTGATATTTGTAAACATTTTTTTGCATCTTTTTAACCTTTCAAGATATTCCAGATTTTCAGAAAGAAAAACCCTATAGTAAACTTCAGTGTTTCATTGTCTGATGTAAAAAGGGGAAATTTGGCCAAGAAAAATTCAAGAAAATTGGGCATGGAACAACATCTCATATTTAGTTTGTAGAAAAAGATTTGAATTTAGTAATTTTAATATTAGCAAAACAATATGTGATAATTTTGAAAATGTACTTGACTTAATGTTATAATTATTTTAAGGCCATAGTTGCTTTGATTTTTGCAGGGTTAGTGTCCCTTAAAATTTGACTGACTTCAGTGATTTGTTTGTGAAAAAAACATAATTAATTCAAAAATGGAAATCAAAATATACAGTTTTGTACATTTTCCACTTTTTAGTTGAACTCAAATGTAAAATTATCTACAAAACTTTGCTGGCTGTCACTTATTTGGAGTTTGTGTGCTTTGTAGTTTGGCTTATATTTGTATTTTTTGACATAGAAAATTAATAGTTCTGGAACTTGAAAAGAGAAAACTGCATGTGAAAATTTTGAAAGTATGTGCGCCTTCTGTGTTTTGGTTTTAATGGAATATTCATAGTTGCTTTATTTAAAAATAGAAAACTAAATTTAAACATTTTGAACATTTCTGAGTTTTCAAGTTCAGTTCAATTTTAAAATTATTTCTGAAAACTGGGATTTCTGTCATTTTTGCAGGGTTTTTTATGCCTTGAAATTTGACTCATTCTTGTGTTTATAATTCCAAGGAAAATATTTCCATCTAGTACATTCAAAAATTAAAATGTGAATGTAAAAATTGCAAACAATTTCATTTGTTTTGTGTTCCACTCAATTTTGAAAATATTTCTGGAACCACAATTGCCTCACTTATGCAGGATTAGGGCATCTGAGTTTGGTTTGATCCCATGGTTTGTTTGAAAAAATATTCATGTTTCAATTTTAATTTATGTTTCATTTCTGATTTATTTTCAGAGGTTTCGTGTAATAATTGGTGTCTTTCCAATTGTTAACCTTTTAAAAACAGAAAACAGGTCATTTTCCAGATACCTAAAATCAAGAGCTAAAATTAAGAGAGTAAAATTAATTTTTCATGATTTTCAAACAGTTTTGTAAAATTTTTCTGCATTTTTCACTACAATTTTGTCAATATTCAATTAATTCCCAAATTTAAAAAAAGGAAATGTGGAAAACATCATGGTGCTTCTAATGGAGTTTTAAAAATTGATTTTAATTAGGAATTTGATCTTTGCCAAATTTCAAAAGTCCACAGAATGGGAAAACAAAATTTTCCAAAAATTCCGTTTCTCAGTTTAGATCATTGTGATGTTTTTAATATTTGATCAATTTCAAAAATTTTGCAGGACTTTGTGCGCGTAGATGTTTTGGAAATTTACATGTTTTTGCATTTTTGTAATAATGGAAATTGATGAAGATAAAATAACAAAACTAAAATGTTTTTTTTGCAATTTTTGTACTGTTTTGGAAAATTGATCCGCGTTTTTCACTATAAATCAGTCAATATTCAATTTTTTGGAAAATTAGAAAAAAGAACACATGGCCAACATCATGGCGCGTCCTATGCATTTTTAAAAAGTAATTTTGATCAAGAATTCAATTTTGTACAAATTTTGAAAGTCTGCAAAATGGTAAACGCGACACTCCTGCAGGCCTCTCTGTGGGCTCTGTGGGAGGGAGGTAGGGGGCAACTGGGAAGGGAAAGTGTGTAGGCCCAGAGGAAGGGATGAACAGAGATGGGGAAAAACCGGTTCTTGGGGGGGGGGGGGGGGGGGGGAAAAACAAAAAAAGTGCTAACCAAACAGAGATGGGGAAAAACCGGTTCTTGGGGGGGGGGGGGTTGAGGGAAAATTAAAAAAAGTGCTAACCCATGACTGCAAGTAACTTTAATATAGTACATATCCCACTGTGGAGGCATTAATGTACTTGGGTTGGATGATATTGATGGTGCTGGAGAAGTTTGTCAAAACCTTTGTGAATTTGGTGGCCTCCCAGGGCCTCTACGGACACTTTTGGTTGGATTTGGAAGCGGTTGCACCTCATTTTGAAATGAGTTTTGTGGTCTTTCTATGTTCACAGTTGGAAATGAACTATCATCAATTCGAATTGATGCATTTTCACTTCTTGGTGTTGCGGGGAGCTCTCCATAATGCGGGGGAGGTCTGCTAATCCTCGTATGCATTTGGTTTGCTACCACCCGTCTCACAGGCCTTCCACAAGGCATGATGAAGCTTTTGAAAGCTTTTGATGATTTCACACACTTTAGGCACTTTTGGGTGTTATATGGTGCATTTTGATTCTTTGCCAAGGTATTTTTGAACCCTGAAATTTTATTTTTTTTTTATGTTTAAATTGCTACAAGATCCTCGTGTGTGAAACTTTCAAACAGAATAACACATGAAGATTTTGCAAGTCACTTTTCACTGGCCACCAATTTTGTCGGGGGCCCTCATGACCCAGGACAAAGAAATTAGGTTCAGTGAAAGAATGACACAAATAATTGGCCATTTGGGGCCTGAGGTAGATCCTCACTCTTTGAGAGTATATTTGCAGTTTGATAAAAATGTCCAACACAGAATTCAAGCTTTGTTCAAGTGATGTTGGCGTGCACACTTCCGGAACATGAATGATGGTGATAATGAGGGTTGAGATGCAGGTTCAGATCCATTCCAATGGAAATGAACCTGAATGCGAGTTTCCTAGAGCTGAGTCCTGTGTTTCATGAGAATCCTTTTGATGAGGATTACTCATGATGTTTCATAATGCTTTGATAATTATTCCATGAAGGTTTCATAACTTCATGGAATATTCTTATTATATAACTTTTTATTCTTGTGAGTTCTAGAGAACTCCAGTTTCTTCTAAGCAACGTGGCATGACCGTGAACAACATCTAGTTGCTTCACAGTGCAATCTCGTTTGCTTTGGGCGCCATCTAGTTGACCCATGACATATATTTCTCAAGAACCTGATACTCCTCAGATTTAATCCTGTGTCAACCGCCGTTACATCTCAGAGGACCTTTTGTACATTTAACAAGATTCTCTTTAACTACTTGTCTGTTATATTTTATTTTTGAGTATTGTTCAAACCTTTGTTTGTTGTGAATAAAAGATTTATATATATATATATTTGAAGATTGTTTTATTTTAACGGACAACAGAGGTAATCTCCGCCTGGCAATCTCCATGTAAAAGACAAAGCTGGTAAATCATTAAGATGCGCGGCAGCATCAAACAGATGTTGGACAATGCCCTTGAAGCATTCCTGTAAATCTCTGCATTACAGAGTCCTCAGAATGTGGTCCACCGCACTGACTGAATTGGCAATGTATAGAACATGTTTCATAATGGCAGGTTCTCTCACCGTGGTTGCCAAGGAGCAGGTACTTGATGCCACAACAGATCCGGCACTGCAAGGGGCCATACATTGGGACCAAGCATTGGCTTCAGGAAAGGGTGCACATTGTGTGCAGTACAAGGACTAGGAATGCAGGCTTTCACGGCTACCAAAACCCAATGGCTATTGGAGATACAATACCTTTGACCTGCTGAAAAGGTGCCCAAGCCCTTGCAAAGGCTGGCGCACCATGTGCAGCCTACTCAAAATGGGTGAAGTACTTGGTGGATTGCCCTCCATTGCACACTATGCTTTGCGCAGAAAAATTTGTGAGTACTCACAATGTTTCCTAATGGAGTGTCAAGATAGGTGTGTAAAGGTAAGGCAGCTAGGCTGCAATTTCACACACACACAAGAATTGAACACCAGAAGAAGGGACTGTTCCCAAACCAAAAATACGCCTGGGGTTCTACCTCTCAAGGGCAAACCCAATGGCCACCAATTTTGTCAGGCTGGTAGTTACAAAGAATTGAGAAATAAAGATAAAAGGGATCAGCCTTTACTAGGCCTGATCCTCCAGAAGGGAGTCCCTTAAAGAAGCGCTCTTCTACTCAGCAACCCACAGGCAACTGCAGAAGGAATAACTCTCAAACACTCTAGCAAACACACAACACGTCAATCAGACAGACACATTCTCCCAAGGAACAGAAGCCAACCAAACAGCCATCAGGCAATGCTTGTGGAAGAGTGAAGGCTTTGGAGCCTTTGCTGAGTTCCTGTTTCTCCCCAGATCATTATCTTAATCACCTGGTTTGTTGCATTGCAGCAAACCTGGTGCCACTTCTCTTCTGGGTCCATGGGCTGGTGCTAGGTAAGGACGTGTCAGTGCTGAAGCAAGGATGCTGCGCTCAGGTCACGCAGCGTTGTATTGTGACCCAACATATGACAATGGTCAGAACAAAGGGATCTTCTTGACCAACAGTGGTGTGACATGTGGTCACTGTTGTGAGTTGTCATATGCAGCAACAGTCATTTGACCTTCATTGCATGTGCCAACAGTCAGAACAGAGACATTTTTCTGACTGGCGTGACATGCAAAACAGTCAGAAAAATGTCTCTGTTCTGAGACACCATCATACAACAGTGTGTTGGAGCAGAATGTTTCACATGCAATGATGGTCCATTGACCATCATTGCATGTTACAATGGTCAAACAAATTTCTGAGTTCTGAGACTCTGTCTCAGAACATAGAATTTTTTGTCCTAAAAAAAGCCTTGTTCATTATACAACATTTTTACTATAAAGAAGGGTGAGCGAACATCCTTGTTTGCACAGTAGTATGACATTTTTTTCATTATGTTGGGGTGCTTTTCAAAAAAAAAAAATTTCTGGTGGACGTTTGTTCTGTGAGGGTTTATACTGCAGGGTACCACTGTATTCATTCCAAGAATACATTTGGTACAATGACATGTCCATCATGTGAGATGTTCATCATAAATATTCTATGAATGATGAGCAACAATGAACAAGATTAATTAGCATTAAAGTAACATGAATGTGATTTTCATTGTAATGAAGATATTTCTCACTATACAGATAGTTATTGTCCTAAAAATGAAGATGATTCCTTTTTGGAAAAGTTTCTTGTAATTTTATAAATTGCATATAACTCTCTAGATTCTTGTTTTAATGAGATTAAAACAAGATGTGCACTATTATATGCACAAAAAGCCATTGTACAGTGATGAGATATTCTCAAAGCATCACTTGTTATCCTTTTCCACCATTATTGCATTAAGATGCAAGCTATTAATGCAATTTTAGGATTTCTTCATTTGTATACATGAATGAAACAATTTTTTTGCCCTTGGAATTGCACTGGAGATTCTATCTAAGATTCATGAGAGGGTTAGTCCAGTCAGTAGTCACCTTACACAACACAGATGATCACCTTCAATTCCAGGTCAAGATAGGTGAGTCACAGCATATAGTCACCCACCCACATAGCATACGTAGCAAAAGCCTGGCCAAGCAGTCAGGTTTGATCATTAATTACAATTTATGCCCAGGAAGAAGTTCCAAATATGAGGAGCATGGTAAAAAACACAATTCTGCATTTCCCCAGCAACAGTTGTAAAATTCTGTTTCTGCATCTCATTTTTCCAAAGGAATAAAATGTACAACAATAATTAAACTTGCCTTCAAGAGAAATCCAGGGTTACTCAGGGTTACAACAGTGTTATGGGAGATTTGAAAGAGTTACAAGGATTACAAAATCAGCAATGTCTCGTATAATTTTGTCTCATGGAAAATTTTGATGTCTCTGATGTAATTTTCTTTGTGCATTTCCTTAAAAAGCGTTTATTCTTCGAAAGACTGAATTTCGGATGTGTACAACATTTTTCGAAAAGAGGCAACAGGAATCCACAACGAGTAGCATATTGAAAGGGATTTTGGCGAAAGGAATTTTGGAGAAAAGAATTTAGGGATTATTGTTTTTAAAATCCGGAATAGCCTTCGTTTTTTTTTTTTTTTTTTTTTTTTTTTTTTTTTTTATTTTTTTT
>CAJPEX010001786.1:36512-49676 GCA_905338405.1 Notodromas monacha
TTTTTTTTTTTTTTTTTGAATGGTCAGTTGAAGGTTGCCCTTGGAGAATGGCATTCATAAATTAGGGAGAAGGGATTGACGGTTAACTGGTTATCAAGAACATCCGGCTAACTGGTTGTCAAGAATATCAGTTAACCCTTGGCCTTCGACTTGAATGCAACTTTTGCTGGTGTTTCACAGATTGATTTCTGCCTCCGGTTTGTGTGGAATTCAGAGGTCGTTTGTGCTGAGTGTTTCTACATGCAGTGAATATTTCCGTGTACGATGTTTGTATACTTTTTTTATTGTTGTGAACCAGTGTAGTTCTGCTTGTCAAACTTGAGGAATTTTCTTACCTTCTATCCTATTTTTGGGTTCATTGCACAGTATTCCAATGATATTTTTACTGGTGATGGACAGAACAGTTTATGCTTTGATTGTTCCAAGTGTGGTGAATGTTCATTTAATTCTTTTTTTATTTTATTACAGTAATTGTTTAGGGGTTGTTTTAAAAGAGTATTTTGGATCAATCTTCGAATTCCGGGGATTTTCACACTTCGTATTCCTTCTTGAAGTAAATATTCAATTCTATTTCATTTGAATGATTTTTTTAAATTTTATGCACCAAAATCGGTGCCTTGTGGAATGTAAGGAATTTCAATCTTTCCTATTTCAAGGTGAAGTGAATATTTCGGTAATTGTGCAATATTTCGCGCTACCGGTTTGACGGCAACGTGCGTTCATGGTGAAGTGGATACTTCGTTAACTGGGCAGTTTCTATTTCGCGCTACCGATTCGACGGCTACGAAATTCAAGGGCTTGAGCATCTGAGGAGGATTGAGGAACGTCCTCTCTGCTGCCTGGAGATATCTCATGGCAGATGGCTGATGAAGAGGACTTTGGGTGAGCAAGACGTTTTTTCTATTTCAAGCTGAGAAATGGGTTGTCCAGGAGTTCTCCATGACCAGGTGCATGATTAAAATGACCACACCCATTCCCAAAACCTGGGTCTCTTAAACTAGAATAGATTCAGTACAATGAACCCCTGATTGTTTAACAAACTTTAGGTTCCAGGCAAAATTCCTTGGCTAACAAACATATCTCTAAAGTTAACAGACGTTTTTTCTTCTTCAGAAACATCTCACAACTCAGAAAAAAATATTCTGAAACTAAAATTCATGGTGTAATCTGATTGCAACTATTCAAGAAAGGAAGTTATTTTTACCTATTTTCCTCCTGGTTTTGAAAATTTTAAGCTCCCAACATCTTACATTCATAAAATCTTCAATTATATCCCTTCAGTTCAAAACTGATTCATGTCCCACCCCTTGCAGCTACAAACCTGTTCAATTCAGAAAATTTAAAGCTACCCATCCCTTCAGTTCAAAACTGATTCAGGTCCAACCCGTTGCAGCTACAAACCTGTTCAATTCAGAAAATTTAAAGCTACCCATCCCTTCAGTTCAAAACCTATTCCAGTCAAACCCTTTGCAGCTCCATGCCCAGCTTGCTCAATGCCTCTACAGCTCCCATCTTCTTCAGCTGAAAACCTACTCATGTCCACCTCCTTCCAGCTCAAAGCCTCATCGGTTCAAAAAATTTAAAGCTACCTATCCATCCAGTCTAAAACCTTTTCTTGTCCAAAAACATGCAGCTTTACACCTGCTCAATTCAAAAATTTGAAGCTACGCATCCCTTCCATTCAAAACCTATTCAAGTCAAACCCCTTGCAGCTCCATGCCCAGTTAGCTGAATGCCTTTACAGCTCTTATCTTCTTTAGCTGAAAACCTATGCATGTCCAACACCTTGCAGCTCCAAACCTCATGAGTTCAAAAAATATAAAGCTACCTATCCCTTCAGTTCAAAACCTATTCATGTCCAGCCCCTTTCAGCTCCAGTCCTCATCAGTTCAAAAAAATGTTAAGCTACCTATCTGTTCAGTTGAAACCCTATTCATGTCCAACACCTTGCAGCTACAAACCTGTTCCATTCAAAAAATTTAAAGCTAACTATCCCTTCAGTTTCAGACCTTTTCCTATCAAACACCTTGCAGCTCCAAACCTCATCAGTTCAAAACATTTAAAGCTACCCATCCCTTCAGTTCGAAACCTATTCATGTTCAACCTCTTTCAGCTCCTAACCTCATTAGTTCAAAACATTAAAAACTACCTATCCCATCAGTTCAAAATCTATTCAAGTTCAGCCTCTTTCAGCTCCAGACCTCATCAATACAATAAATTTAAAAATACCTATCCATTCAGTTCAACAACTATTCATGTCCAAGGCCTTTGCAGCTCCATGCCCAGTTTGCTCAGTGCCTCTACAGCTCCCATCTTGTTCAGCTAAAAACCTATTTGTGTCCAACCCCTTGCAGCTACAACCCTTGTCAGTGGAAAACATTCAAAGGCACCTATCCCTTTAGTTCAGAACCTATTCATGTCCAGCCCCTATCAGCTCCAGTCCTCATCACTTCAAAAAATGTAAAGCTACCCATCTCTTCAGTTTAAAACCTTTTCATGTCCAACCCCATGCAGCTCCAAACTTAATCAGTTCAAAACATCTAAAGCTACCTATCCCTTCAGTTCAAAACCAATTCAAGTCAAACCCCTTGCAGCTCCATGCCCACTTAGCTAAATGCCTCTATAGCTTTCATCTTCTTCAGCTGAAAACCTATTCATTTCAAACCCATTTCAGCTCCAAACCTTATCAGTCCAAAAAATTTGAAGCTATGTATCCTTTCAGTTTGAATCCTATCAATGTCCAACCCTTTGCAGCTCCATGCCCAATTTGGTTAATGCCTCTACAGCTCCCATCTTCCTCAGCTGAAAACCTAATCATGTCAAACCCCTTGCAGCTCCAAACCTTGTCAGTTGGAAACATTTAAACTACCCATTCCTTCAGTTCAAAACCTTTTCCTGTCCAACCCTTTGCAGCTCCAATCCCCATGAGTTCAAAAAATGTAAAGCTACCCATCCCTTCAGTCTAACACCTTTTCTTGTCCAACCCCTTGCAGCTCCAAACCTTGTCAGTTGAAAACATTTAAAGCTACCCATTCCTACAGTGCAAAACCTTTTAATGTCCAACCCCCTGCAGGAACAAACCTTGTCAGTTGAATAATGTTAATGATACCCATTCCTTCAGTTCAAAACCTATCCATTTTCAGCCCCTTCCAGCTCCAGACCTCATCCATTCAAAAAAATGAAAGCTACCTATCCCTTCAGTTCAAATCCTAATCCTGTCCAACCCCTTGCAGCTACAAACCCATTTCAATTCAAAAAATGTAAAGCTACACATCTCTCCAGTTTGAAATCTATTCAACTCAAACCCAATGCAGCTCCATGCCCAGTCAGCTCAATGCCTTTACAGCTTCCATCCTCTTCAGCTGAAAAGCCATTCATGTCCAACCCCTTCCAGCTCCAAGCCTCATCAGTCCAAAAAATTTAAAGCTAAGTATCCCTTCAGTTTGAAACCTATCAATGTCCAACCCCTTGCTCCGTGCCCAGTTAACTCAATGCCTCTACAGCTCCCATCTTTCTCAGCTGAAAACATATTCATGTCCAAGCCCTTGCAGCTCGAAACCTTATCAGTTAAAAAAATATAAAGCTACCCATCCCTTCTGTTCATACCCTATTCATGTCCAACCCCTTGCTGCTCCAAACCTCATCAGTTCAAAAAATATAAAGCTACACATCCCTTCAGTTCAAAACCTATTCAGGTCACACCCCTTGCAGCGGTAAACCTCATCAGTCCAAGAAAGTGAAAGCTACCTATCCGTTCAGTTTGAAACCTATTGATGTCCATGCAGCTGCAAACCTCTACAGTTCAAGACATTCAAAGCTACGTATCCCTTCAGTTTGAAACCTATCAATGTCCAACCCCTCACAGCTCCATGCCCAGTTTGTTAAAAGCCTCTACAACTCCCATTTTCTTCAGCCAAAACCGTATTCATGTCAATCCTCTTGCAGCAAATGTGAATCTACCTATCCCTCCAGTTCAAAACCTTTTCATATCCAACCCGGTGCAGCTCCTAACCTCATGAGTTCAAAAAATTTAAAGCCACCAATCTCTTCAGTTTAAAACCTTTTCATTTCCAACCCCTTGCAGCTCAAAACCTCATCTGTTAAAAACTTTTGGAAGCTACACATCCCTTCAGTTCAAAACCTATTAATGATCAGACTCTTTCAGCTCCAGGCCTCATATAAAATAACAATTTTGGATGATCCACTCCAGCAATTGCAAATCACTTTTGCTCTTTTGCACACAACTGCATCGCCATACCATTCTGGTTTGAACTGGCCACTCAAACCAGAGGGGTTCTAAGGGAACCCTTCTTTCACTATTGCTCTTAAAAATGTTTTCATTCATTTCTTTATTCACTAACTTGAAGATCCATACCTCATCTGTTCTAAATATTTGAAGCTACCTAACCCATCAGGTTAAAACCTTCTCATGTCCAACCCTTTATTGCAGCTTTAAACCTGTTCAATTCCAAAAATTTGAAGCAACCCATTCCTTCAGTTCAAAACCTTTGCATGTCAAGCCCCTTGCAGCTCAAACCCTATTTGTGTTCAGCCCCTTTCAGCTCCAGACCACATCAGTTTAAAAAATGTAAAGCTACCTATCCATTCAGTTCCAAACCTATTCATATCAAGCGCCTTGCAGCTCCAAACCTCATCAGTTCAAAACATGTAGAGCTACACATCCCTCCAGTTCAAAACCTATTCATATCTAACCCCTTCCAAACCTGTTCAATTCAAAAAATATAAAGCTACCCACCCCTTCAGTTTGAAACCTATTCAAGTTAAGCCTCTTGCAGCTCTATGCTCAGTTTTCTCAATGCCTCTACAGCTCCAATCTCCTCTGGCTAAAAACCTATTCATGTCCAACCCCTTGCAGATACAAACCTTGTCAGTTTAAAAAAATTCAAGCCAACTATTCCTTCAGTTCAAAACCTATTCTTGTCCAGCCTTTGCAAATCCTGTCCTCACAAGGTGGTAAAATTTAAAGCTACCCATCATTCAGCTGTAAACCTATTCATGTCCAAATCCTTGCTGCTCCAACCCTCATCAGTTCAAGAAATTCAAAGCTACCTATACCTTCCATTCCACCCCTATTCATGTCCAACCCCTTGCAGCTACAAACCTGTTCAATTCAAAAAAATTAAAGCTACTCATCCCTTCAGTTCAAAACCAATTCAAGTTAAACCCCTTGCAGCTCCATGCCCAGTTATCTCAATGCCTCTACAGCACCCTGCTTTCTCAGCTGAAAACCTATTCATGTCCAAGCCCTTGCAGCTCCAAACCTCATCAGTTCAAAAAATATAAAACTACCCATCCCCTCAGTCCATACCTTATTCATGTCCAACCCCTTGTTGTTCCAAACCTCATCAGTTCAAAAAATATAAAGCTACCCATTCCTTAAGTTCAAAACCTATTCATGTCAAACCCCTTGCAGCTGCAAACCTCATGAGTTCAAATAAGTTGAAGCTACCTATCCCTTCAGTTTGAAACCTATTGATGTCCATGCAGCTGCAAACCTCTACTGTTCAAAACATTTGAAGCTACGTATCCCTTCAGTTTGAAACCCATCAATGTCCAACTCCTTGCTGCTCCAAACTTTGTCAGTTGAAAACATTTGAATCTTCGCATTTCTTCAGTTCAAAACCCATTCATGTCAAACCCCTTGCAGTTCCAGTCCTCGTCAGTTCAAAAAATTTAAAGCTGCAGTAAAAAGTCCTTCAGCTCAAAACCTATTCATGACCAACCTTGTGCAGCTCCAAACTATGTCAGTTGAAAACAAATAAAACTTTCTAGTCCTTAAGTGCTAAACCTATTCATTCCCACCCCTTGTGTGCAAAACCTATTCATTCCCAACCCCTCACTGTTTCAAACCTCATTTGTTCAAAAAATTTACAGCTCCCTATCCCTTCAGTTCAAAACCTTATCATGTCCAAAAACACCATGCAGCTACAACCCTGTTCCATTCAAAAATTTAAAGCTACCCATCCCTGCAGTTCAAAACCTATTCAAGTCCAGCCCCAAACTGCTCAATGCCCAGTTTGCTCAATGCCTCTACAGCTCACATCTTCAGCTAAAAACCTCTTCATGTCCAACCCCTTGCAGCTCAGAACATTTGTCAGTTGAAAACATTTAAAGCTACCCATGCCCCCAGTTCAAAACCTTTTCATGACTAACCCCTTGCAGCTCCAAACCTCATGAGTGCAAAAAATTAAAAGCCACTTATCCCTTCAGTTCAAAACCTATATTCAAGTCCAGCCCCTTGCAGCTTCAGTCCGCATCAGTTCAAGAAATTTAAAGCTACCTATCCCTTCAGTTCAAACCTATATTCATGTCAAATTGCTTGCAGTTCTCAACCTCATCAGTCCAAAGAATCTAAATCTACGTATCCCTTCAATTTAAAACCTATCAATGTCCAACCCCTTGCTCCATACCCAGTTTGCTCAATGCCTCTACAGCTCCCATCTTCTTCAGCTAAGAACCTATTCATGTCCAACCCCCTGCTGCTCCAAACCTCATCAGTTCAAAAATTTCAAAGCTACCTATCCCATCAGTTCAAACCCTATTCAAGTCCAACCCTTTCAACTACAAACCCATTCAATTGATAAAATTCAAAGCTACTCATCTCTTTAGTTCAAAACCTATCCAAGTCAAACCCCTTGCAGCTCCCTGGCCAGTCACTTCAATGCTTCTATAGTGCCCATCTTCTTTAGCTATAAATCTATTCATGTCCATCCCCTTGCAGCTCCAAACCTCATCAGTTGAAAAAATTTAAAGCTACCTATCCTTCAGTTCAAAACCTACTCACGTCCAATCCCTCACAGCTCCATACCTTTTCAGTTGAAAACATTTGAAGCTATCCATTCCTTCAGTGCAAAACCTTTTAATGTCCAACCCATTGCAGCACCAAACATTGTCAGTTGAGAAATTTTAATGCTACCCAGATCTTCTAAACCTATCCATTTTCAGCCACTTTCATCTCTGGACCTCATCAGTTTGAAAAATTGGAAGCTACCTATTCCTTCAGTTCAAACCCTATTCATGTCCAACCCCTTGCAGCTTTAAACCTGTTTAAAAAAAAGCTACCAATCCCTTCAGTTTGAAACCTATTCAAGTCAAATCCCTTGCAGATCCAAACCTCATAAGTCCAAAAAATTTGAAGCTACATATCTCTTCAGTTTAAAACCTATCAATGTCCAACCCCTTGCTCCATTCCCAGTTTCCTCAATGCCTATACAGCTCCCATCTTCTTCAGCTAAGAACCTATTCATGTCCAACCCTTTTGCAGCTCTAAACCTCATCAGTTCAAAAAATTTGAAGCTACCTGTCCCTTCAGTTCAAAACCTATTCATGTCCAACCCCTTGCAGCTCCAAACCTTGTCAGTTGAAAACATTTGAAGCTACCCATTCCTTCAGTTCAAAACCTATTCATATCTAACCCCTTGCAGCTCACAACCTCATGTGTTCAAAAAATTTAAAGCTACCAATCCCTTCAGTTTGAAACCTTTTCATGTCCAACCCATTGCAGCTCACAACCTCATCAGTTCAGAAAATTTAAAGATACCCATTCCTTCAGTCCAAAAGTTCATGCCCAGTCACCTCAATGCCTCTACGGCTCACATCTTCTTCAACAAAAAACCTTTTCTTGTCTAACTGCTTCCAGCTCTGAACCTCATCAGTTCAAAAAATTTAAAGCTACCTGTCCCTTCAGTTTAAAACCTATTCAAGTAAAACCACATTCAGCTCCATGCCCAGTTAACTCAATGACTGTACAGCTCCCATTTATCTCAGCTGAAAACCTATCCATGTCAAACCCCTTGCAGCTGCAAACCTTAACAGTCCAAAAAATTTAAAGCTACATATCCCTTCAGTTTGAAAGCTACTGATGTCCATGCAGCTGCAAACCTCATCAGTTCAAAAATATTAAAGCTGCCCATTTTTTCAGTTCAAAACCTATCCAAGTCAAACCCCTTGCAGCTCTATGCCCAGTTAACTCAATGCCTCTACAGCTCCCATTTTCTTCAGCTGAAAACCTATTTGTGTCCAACCCTTTTCAGCTCCAAACCTCATCAGTTCAAAAAATTCAATGCTACGTATCCCTTCAGTTCATGCTACATCCCTTGCAGCTAAAAACCTGTTCAATTCAAAAAATTTAAATCCACTTATCCCTTCAGTTCAAAACCTATTCAATACAAGCCCCTTGAAGCTCTATGCCCAGTTTGCTCAATGCCCCAATAGATCCCATCTTCTTTGGCGAAAAACCTATTCATAACCAACCCCTTTGCAGCTCCAAACCTTGTCAGTTAAAAAAATTGCAAGCTATATACCTTCAGTTAAAAACCCATTCCTGTCCTTCTTTTGCAGCTCTAGTCCTCATGAGTTTGAAAAATTTAAAGCTACTATCCTTCAGCTGAAACCCTATTCTTATCCGAACCTTGTTGCTCAAAACCTCATCTTTTGATGAAATTGAAAGCTACCTATCCCTCCCATTCAAACCCTATTCATGTCCAACCTCTTGCAGCTCCAAACCTGCTCAATTCAAAAAATATGAAGCTACCCATCCCTTCAGTTAAAAACCTATTCAAGTCCACCCCCTTGCAGCTCCATGCCCAGTCACCTCAATGCCTCTACAGCTCCCATCTTCTTGAGCTAAAAACCTATTCATGTCCAACCCTTTTGCAGCTCTAAACCTCATCAGTTCAAAAAATTTGAAGCTACCTGTCCCTACAGTTTAAAACCTTTTCATGTCCTACACCTTGCAGCTTCAAACCTGTTTAAGACAAAATTTTACAGCTACTCATCCCTTCAGTGCAGAACCTATCCATGTCAAACCCCTTGCAGCTCCAAACCTCATGCGTTCAAAAAATTTAAAGCTACCAATCCCTTCAGTTTAAAACCTTTTCATGTCCAACCCATTGCAGCTCAAAACCTCATCAGTTCAAAAAATTTAAAGCTACCCATCTCTCCAGTTCAAAACCTATTCATGATCAGACTCTTTCAGCTCCAGACCACATATAACATAACAATTACAGATGATCCACTCCAGCAATTGAAAATCACTTCAGCTCTTTTGCACACAACTGCGTCTCCATACCATTCTGGTTTGAACTGGCCACTCAAACCAGGATGGGTTCTCAAAATCCTTCTTTAACTATTGCTCTCAAGAATATTTTTATTCATTTCTTTATTCACTAACTTGAAGATCCATACCTCATCAGTTCAAAAAATTTGAAGCTACCTAACCCATCAGTTTAAAACCTTCTCATGTCCAACCCCTTGCAGCTTTAAACCAGTTCAATTCAAAAAATGTAAAGTTACCCATCCCTTCAGTTCAAAACCTATTCAAGTCTCAACCTTGTAGCTCCATGCCGAGTTAGCTCAATGCCTCTACAGCTCCCATCTTCTTCAGGAAAAACCTATTCATGTTCAATCCCTTGCAGCTCCAAACCTTGTCAGTTGAAAACATTTAAAGCTACCCATTTCTTCAGTTCAAAACCTATTCATATCTAACCCATTGCAGCTCAAACGTGATGAGTTCAAAAAGTTTAAAGCTACCCATCCCATCAGTTCAAAACCTTTTCATGTATATTCCCTTGCAGCTACAAACCTGAATGAGTTCAAAAAAATTTAAAGCTACCTATCCCTTCAGTTGGAATTTATTCATGTGAAGCCCCTTGCAGCTCAGAACCTATTCATCTTCAGCCCTTTTCAGCTCCAGACTGCATCAGTTGAAAAAAATGTAAAGCTACCTATCCATTCAGTTCCAAACATATTCATGTCAAGCTCCTTGCAGCTCCAAACCTTCTCAGTTTAAAAAATTTTAAGCTGCCAATCCCTTCAGTTTAAAACCTTTTCATGTCCAACCCCTTGCAGCTCCAAACCTCATCAGTTCAAAACATTTGAAGCTACCTATCCCTCCATTTCAAAAGCTATTCATGTTCAGCCTCTTTCAGCCCCAGTCCTCATGAGTTTAAACCATTCAAAGCTAGCTATTCATACAGTTCCAGACTTATTCATGTCCAACCCCTGCAGTTCCAAACTGCATCAGTTCAAAAAAAAAAGCTATCCAACCCTCCAGTTCAAATAAACCTATTTAGGTCCAACCCCTTGCAGCTCCATGCCCAGTTTGCTAAATGCCACTTCCGCTCCCATCTTCTTCAGCTGAAAACCTATTCATGTTCAACCCCCTGCAGCTCCAAACCTCATGCAATCAAAAAATTTCAAGCTACCAATCCCTTTAGTTTGAAACCTTTTCATGTCCAACCCATTGCAGCTCAAACCTGATCAGTTCAAAAAATTTAAAGCTACCCATCCCTTCAGTTTAAATTCCATTTATGTCCAACCCCTTTGCAGATGCAAATCTCTTCAGTTCAAAACATTCAAAGCTACATATCCCTTCAGTTTGAAACCTTACAATGTGTAACCCCTTGCAGCTTTATGCCCAGTTTGACCAATGCCTCTACAACTCCCATCTTCTTCAGCAAAAACCCTATTCATGTCAAACATTTTGCAGCAAATCTGAATCTTCCTATCCCTTCAGTTCAAAACCTTTTCATATCCAACCCCTTGCAGCTCTTAAACTCATGAGTTCAAGTCTAAACCCTGTTCATGTCCAATGCCTTGCAGCTAAAAACCTGTTCAATTCAAAAAATGTGAGGCTACATACCCCTTCAGTTTTGAACCTATCAATGTGAAACCTCTTGCAGCTCCATGACCAGTTTGCTCAATGCCTCTACAGCTCCCATCTTCTTCAGCCAAAAAACTATTCATGTCAAACCCCTTGCAGTTCCAAACCTTGTAAGTTGAAAACATTTAAAGCTACCCATTCATTCAGTGCAAAACCTATTCATGTCAAATTCCTTGCAGCTCAAAACCTCATCAGTCCAAAAAAATTTAGAGCTACCTATCACTTCAGTTCAAAACCTGTTCATGTCCAGCCCCTTTTTGAGCTCCAGTCCTTGTCAGTTAAAAACATGTAAAGCTCCCCATCCCTTTCAGTTCAAAACCTATTGATGCTGTCCAACCCCTTGCAGCTCCAAACCTCTCAGCAGTCCAAAAAATGTAAAACTACTTATCTCTTCAGCTTGAAACCTATCAATGTCCAACCCCTTGCAGCTCCATGCCCAGTTTTTGCAATGCCTCTACAGCTCCCATCTTCTTCAGCTAAAAACCTATTCATGTCCCACCCCTTGCAGCTCCAAATCTTCTCAGTTTAAATTTTTTAAATTCTACCCATTACTTCAGTTCAAACCTTTTCATGTCCAACCCTTTTGCAGCTCTAAACCTCTTCAGTTGAAAAAATATAAAGCTACCCGTCCGTTCAGTTCATACCCAATTCATGTCCAACCCCTAGCTGCTCCAAACCTCATCAGTTCAAAAATATATAGAGCTACCCATTCCTTCAGTTCAAAACCTTTTTGTGTCAAACCCTTTGCAGCTGCAAACCTCATCAGTTCAAAAAATTTGAAGCAACCTATCCCTTCACTTTGAAACCTATTGATGTATATGCAGCTGCAAACCTCTACAGTTCAAAACATTTGATGCTTCGTATTCCTTCAGTTTGAAACTTATCAATGTCCAACTCCTGGCAGCTCCAAACTTTGTCAGTTGAAAACATTTAAAGCTACCCGTTTCTTCAGTTCAGAATCTGTCCATGTCAAACCCATTTCAGCTCCAAACATCATGCGTTCAAAAAATTTAAAGCTACCTATCCCTTCAGTTCAAATATACCATCAGTTATATACCATCAGCTATATACCATCAGTTCAAAACCTATTCCTGTCCAGCTTTTGCAGCTCCAGTCCTTATGAGGTTGAAAAATTCAAAGCTACTATCCTTCAGCTGAAACCCTATTCATGTCCAAACCTTGCTGCTCCAAACCTCATCAGTTCAAAAAATATGAAGCTACCTATCCCTTCAGTTCAAACCTTAATCAGGTCCAACGTCTTGCAGCTCTAACCTTATCAGTTCAAAAATTTAAAGCTACACACCCCTTCAGTTGAAGACACATTCTATCTAACCCCTTGCAGCTGCAAACCTCATCACTTGAAGAAATTCAAAGCTACCTATCCCTTCCATTCAAACCCTAATCATGTCCAACCTCTGGCAGCTACAAACTTGCTCAATTCAAAAAACATGAAGCTACCCATCCCTTCAGTTCAAAACCTATTCAATTCCCCCTTGCAGCTCCATGCCCAGTCACCTCAATGCCTCTACAGCTCCCACCTTCTTGAGCTGAAAACCTTTTCTTGTCTAACCCATACCAGCTGAAAACATCATCAGTTCAAAAAATTCAAAGCTACCTGTCCCTTCAGCTTAAAACCTTTTCAGGTCCCATTCTTGCAGCTTCAAACCTGATCAATACAAAGAATTTTAAGCTACCCATCCCTTCAGTTCAAAACATATTCAAGTTAAACCCCTTGCGGCTCCATGCCCAGCTTGATCAATGCCTCTACAACTACCATAAACTTCAGCCAAAACCCTATTCATACCAAACCCCTTTCAGCAAATGTAAATCTACCTATCCCTTCAGTTCAACACCTATTCACATCCAACCCCTTGCAGCTCTTAACCTCATGAGTTCAGAAAAATTTAAAGCTACCGATCAGTTTAAAACCTTTTCATTTCCAACCCCTTAAAACTCTAAACCTCATCAGTTCAAAACATTTGAAGCAACCCATTCCTTCAGTTCAAAACCTTTTGATGATTAGACTCTTGCAGCTCCAGACCTCATACAATATAACAATTTCAGATGATCCACTCCAGCAATTGCAAATCACTTTTGCTCTTTTCCACACAACTGCATCTCCATACCATTCTGGTTTGAACTGGCGACTCATACCAGGATGGGTCCTCAGGGAATCCTTCTTCCACTATTGCTCTCAAGAATATTTTTATTCATTTCTTTATTCACTAACTTGAAGATCCATACCTCATCAGTTCAAAAAATTTAAAGCTAACTAACCCTTCAGTTTAAGACCTAGTCATGTCCAACCCCTTGTAGCTCAAAACCTTGTCAGTTGAAAACATTTAAAGCTACCCATCCCTTCAGTTCAAAACCCATTCATATCTAACCCCTTGCAGCTGAAACCTCATCAGTTCAAAAAATATACAGCTACCCATTCTTGAGTTCAAAACCTATTCATATTAAACCCGTACAAGCTCCAA
>CAJPEX010001787.1:0-18510 GCA_905338405.1 Notodromas monacha
ATGGATATAAAATACGGGCGAAGGGGTGAATGCTGGCGAGGAATGCTTCCTGAGCCATGAACAAGATAAACCGCAACTGACCCGACAACGCGCCAATCAGGAGTCCGCCCCTCTGTTGCCCGACAAAAGGCACTCTTCAGACTTTGACACGTGAAGTTACTGAAAATGTGGATTTAATTTCCTCACTGTCCTATCAACCGTCAAATAAAGTATTTCCTTGTAGTTTTTTCAATGACTATACGCATCCTCTTTCTCACGGGAGTAGATGATGACACAGCGGACATTCATGATCAAATTAGATGTTCATACAGCACTACTGTATCGTATATGTATCAGCCATGCCAAAATAAATCTGCTCTTGTATTTATATACACCGTCAAACTACTTTCTCAATTTCCGTAAACTTAAAAAAAAAATTTTATAATTTTTCTCAATTAAGAAACACAATTTCACCACCAATTTCAGTAAGGTGCTGAAATACTGTAATTGACCAGCAGCCTCATTACTATCGAAAATTAATTTTCCGCCATTCAACGGAAAACGCATGCCTTATCCGTGTACTGTATATTTTTTAGCACGGTGATGGGGATTCAACATTATTGCACAAATAATTGCCGTTTTTTTTCTCTCCTGTCAATAAACGATAGAACACATTTTTCTAGAATGCGAACGAGACATTCTCGATGCTGGAGACCAGGATGTCACACCCGCAATATAAGTACGTATATAACCAGGGTTCGTCCTTGGCAACCACAACACTATACCGAACCCGCCGTCGCTGCTGCTGCTGGTGACCAGTACACGGTCTGCTTGAGAAAGCCAAGAACCTCGGTTGCAAAATGTTATCATCAGATAAAAACGAAACAGCGGAGCAAAAGAGCCAAGAAAAAAAGAAAAGAAAAAATAACTCGTGTCTGATGGCTCCAAGGACGGGATCTCGGCACATTTTACACAACTCGCCACGGCGCCAAGACCGATCTCTTCCCATTAAACTCCCTTTACTTCACTCCGAAGACTGCTGCTGGACTCGAGACAAATATTCTTTTTCTTTTCATATTCATTTATTAAAAAAAACTAACAGAACCATCAGAGGGAAGGAATTCACCACATGTATAAGGGGAATTCGCTGGGACAGTGTCGTTGGCCGTGTTGCTTAGGAAATGAAGGCAACAAGCTGGCCGTACTTGAGGAGGAGCCAGGAAATCTGGGTGATGGATCACCTGGGGGATCCCTAGTCGTCGTCGTCCTCGCTGTCGACAACCGTCACATCCGAGGAAAAGATGGAAGAAGAATGAGAAAAAGCGAAGAAAAAAGAAAAAAAAGAAGCGGAGGAGTTTCTCAGCCCCAACACTGGGCAACAAAATCCCTGCCAAATAACGAGTCGTTCAGCAACTTGTCTGGCGCTTTCTTCCCGACTCCTGATTTTGAAGGAATATTCGTTAATTTTTGAAAAAGAATTACTGCATGTATATATGTGTTGCAGCTGATTCAAAGGGTCGATCATGAACTCCTTTTCATACTTTTTCAACCCAAAACCTAACTAAGCTCATTTAAATTTTGCGTTTCTGGCATTATCAGGTTTTTTTTAGACGTATAGATATTGAAAAATATCTTGAATCATGCATTCCATAAATTGTACCAATCGTTTCCTTCTCGGAGTTTGTTTCGTGGAACCATTTGGAAGCATGTTTCTCATTCATAAACACCTTCTATTCATGTTACAAGAGCAAACTCTGAAATTTCTGATCCTAAATGTAACTGACTGTGCTTGCTTTACAGTCAGTGAATTTTCTGGTGAAAGTTAACTTCCTAACTCTCTTGAATGACTGCGGAAAAACTTGTGCATGTCACGTATATTGATGAATGGCTGCATTGAGTGAACGCCAGTACGTGTTAACACACCAAAGGTTCGTGGATTTATTTTCCACTCCACTCTCAGTCCTGTTCGAAATGATGAGGAACAATTGACACACTTTCACCATAGCAGTTTTTGCAGCGGAAAATTAGTATGCGGTCTACGCATAGCCATTTTGTATTCTTGCACAAAAACTTCATCAGTTCTTCATTTTAGTTTCAAATAATAAACGTAACGAAATGTGTCAACAGGATGACTCTTCGTTTTGCCAACGAAAAAAAATTATAAATATAACCCGGACATCAAGTTCCAAAACAGAGATGAGCTAGGGCAGGATGTAACGTTTTCCTTCATATACTGTATGTCCTTTGATGAACGGCTCTTCTTTTTTCGAGCTCAGATGATGAAGAGAAAGCAGCGAAAGAAATAAATGAATGAATGAATGAGTGAGTGTGTCTGTGCCTGGAGAAGTAGTGAAATCCCCGAGAAAAAAAACACCCTGCGTTCATCCCACACAATGCCTGCCCGAATGCTTTCCCTCCTCCCCATTCATCCCGAGTTTAATGGCCAGTGGGATTTCGGGGGAATGAAGTTGAAAGCTTTTCTTTTCCCTTGCTTTCCTCATTCTCTCATCTGGGCTTTTCAGGAAAGCGGGGCGAGGAGAACCGACCATGCTTGTCTGACTGATGTCACTTGTAATATTATTTTACTTTTTATGTTCTTGCAAAGGAGAATATCCGCTCATTCATGCGATAGTCAGTAAAATTGGCATAAATGTAGACGCTTTTCAATAATAATATCACAATTGACAGCCAACCAGGATTTTTTAAAATCGAAATAATGTTTCTTGTAGTAATTTCGGTAATATTCCTGGTATTTTTCGGACTCCGTTGCGTTACTCTGAATCACTCACACTAAGATCCCGTTTCATAAGGAGAGTCTCAAAAGAGTTGACACGTAAATTATATTTTCGAGTGTTCCTTGGAAAGCACGCTCCTTTGAAATGTGTTGATTCAGAAATTCTTGGATGGGACAATACATCTTGGCGAGGATTTAGTCTCTGGAAATTTCGAGATTCTTCTTCACATCAGACTAAAATCACGAAGTTATGGATAAATTCGAATTTACAAGTCGGAAATATTTTTCTGGAGCTACTGTACTTCTCGAACTGCAGGTAAACTCCCTCTACAGCAATTTTCTCGGTGTTACAAATTATATAAAGTCCCATAGGGTTCTGTTTCCATGTGGAAGAGGTTTTCTATAAGTCTCCCCTTGCATTTCGAGGTTGAGAAAGTCCGTCACCACATGCCTTGAAAATCTGAAAAAGTAGCAAATTTTTGAAATTCAATTCTTCAAGCCACTTGACCATTAAAAATGAAAGCTCTCCATTATTTGCACGTAAAATGTGCATGGTTGCGTGTGTGCTTGTGTATATCAACAAAACATGTTCTTTTTGATATATCCCAACAACGTAACGCAGAAGCAAGAAAAACTGAAAACAGATCAAGGAGAATCAAGAATGATTTTTTTCAGAAAATTGTTCGGATATAAAATATAAAAGAGGAAGCACAATGAGGCGGATAGCAGTACCGTGTATATCGAGAGTATTCAAGCCAATCCCAGCATGCAGCGTCCGTTCACACTTTCTCATCCCAGAGTATCTCCTCCTCCGTGCTGGAAACTTTGTAGATGCACCCACGCCTAAAGTCAGGCTTTGAAATCCCGCGGATAAAGTGCACACACCGCGGGGTAATTTAGCGCGCCATTGCTGTGGAATGATGGAGCGGGGGTTTCCTCCTGAATGACAGGAGTCTGAGACGAGAGCAAGAAAGGGATAAGACTGAGTAGTTGCCGGCACAGGGAGTGCATTGCCTACTCGATTTCCTCTTGCTTGTCTGAGTCCCTCGAGTTTTGTCCGGGGAGGGGGAATGCGAAAACAGGAAGGCGAGGGAGTTTTAATGGATTGTCCTTGGAGAATGCTGTAGTGTATATACAGCATGTCTGTGTGTATAGATACACAAAATGAATAAGGCGGGGAACAAACTGCTGGGGAATAATAAGGCAAGAAAGACACAGTGTGTGTGTGTGTGAGTATACATGCTCGTATGGTACTCCTAAGCGTCACATTTTAAAAGACGGCATATGTAATATTTTATAAGCATGCATGATGTATTCAGCAGCAGTAATTGAGGAGGAACATAATTACTTCCACAGGATATGTTGCGTTGAAACCGGAATTGCAACTGAAATATATATATATATGTAAATATTGTATATGCAGGAAAAATGCTTGTTTTCGGTTTCCTGCTTCTGCAGGAAACTTCTCCAGTTTGGACCCTCCTGAAGTCAAAATTGAGTCAAATTTCAAGAGTTGAGCAGCAAACCAAATGCAGCAGAGAGGATTGACTGAGTATGTGAAAAAAATATATTCTCAGAGCATCGAAACATTCAGAGAGGATGCTTCTAAATTCTTCATTTTGAAGGTCAAACAATATGAACTTGTTATCCGGCAGCTAATTGGATTTGATTGACCAATGTGGCTCAATACCCTCAACTGAATACTAATTACCAAAAAACCTAAATTACAATAAGCTCCCTCATGTCCACGGGCTCCTCTGATAACAAATATTTAATATTTAGGTATGCGGGACTCTTTCAATAAAAATGCATGTATATATCTCTTGAGAGCACTCAGCATATATGCATACAATGCATTCAGAAGCACACCTAGAGTGGACTCTATCCCCAAGTTGACGTTTCTTTCAACACTGAATACACTGATTAGACATCAGCTGGGGAGGGGCTTTATTCAATTCCAGGGACTGAAAGAACATAAGGGAAGTAGAATGAGTTATCAACCTGGTTGCAGCATAACCAAACACTAACTGCATTGAATTGGTACAGCAAGCATCTCAGGTCACTATTGTAAATACAAATCAAAGGACAACGTTTTTACAAAGGAAACCCAATGCCTTTTGAACACATATAATTTTTTTTACTGCTGTGATGCTGAGGTACTGCCTCAAACCTCTTCTTGTCAAGCCAGTGATGTCAGAAGCAGTAATTAATTATTTCAACAAGATTGTTCAGTAAAAGAAAAGTAGTGTCCAATAAATAAAGTCCCCAGAAAGTTAGCGGCATAATGAGATTTTGCTGCATGCTGTATATTTCTTCAAATGTGTGCGGGTCAAGGGTGTCTGTTAGGCTGGAAAGTGTTGAATTGTTGATGTGTACAACCCTGTTCATATAATATGTTAGTTTACAGTATATCCAGGGGCTCATTTTTATCCGCTCACTCATATGATAAAACGAGAATGACAGATGCGATGTCTTCATCTCACATGAGATTTTCATATAATATCCTTACAGCATGCACATGCGGCCAAAGAACTTTCTGTGGAACCCCCAGGGGGATGAATATGCGGAGTGAGAATATTCTTGAAAGCCCAGTTTGAAATATTGACCAGGGCTGAGTTCAGAAATGCGACCAAATCCCCAAGGTGTCGTTTCTGGTGGCGGGATTGCGCGAAAGAGGAAATGCTGGGGAAGCTCCCTGAGGTTCTCTCTGTGCTGGGACTGATTCTAATATTCCACATCGTCTTTTCTTCAGGATTGAAGGAGGTAAGAATAAAAATTCAAGAAATTTTGACGACCACTTCGAACTTTCTTGAGCACTCCGCTTTTACTCGAACAAAACATATATACTTAACATACTGTATTATATAATGCCAATAAAGTACTATATAAAAATGTACTAAGAGGTTTTTTCATGTTGGCATTAGGATGCGTGTAATCAAAAGATTGTTCCAACATTTATTCTGTGGACTTTCTGCTGGGACTTGAGGAAAAGTTAGTTTATATACTGAACAATTGTCCAAGATATTTCTTAGAAAGAGATATTACTACATGCAGTTCATTTAGATTTGAACTTAAGCTATGACAGTTGAATTGCCGTTAAATACAATATATTTTAAATCCTTTTTGAAGCAAAAACATGGCTGGTATGGTGAAACTCGAGCTGACTTTGACCAATGCAATAATGTTGTGACGCAATTTAATATGTTTTGATGCGCATCATGCTTTTTGTACACAAAAAATGGAAATGTAAGCAAAAATAACCCTCAATATAATTTCAGAAAAAAGTTCCGTTTGTTTTGTGAAAAAGAAAAAAGATTCCAGCTTCGAGATTGTTCGTACAGTACGTACAGTTTTCATATAGTATCCAAAGAATTTCAAAAAAAGATTCAACGTTTCCTTGATTCATAGGGCTTTAGTCCATGGTGACTCCATTTCCTGGGGTCACCATGCATGCTTGTTTCTTGGGGTGAAATTGAAAAAGAAAAAAAAAAGATTTCCGTGGAATTTCGGAACGGCTGCATGCAGCAGCAGCAGCAGCAGGTAGCCCAGCAGCACATAGAGTCTCGTGATGGGCAGGGGGTCGGAATAAGGCCTCGACGCATTATTCTGCAGCTGGGCGGCATAAAATCAAATCGCTTTCGACTTTGCCTGAGCCGCACAGCGCTTACCAAGCCATTTTAATACAGCCTGGATTGTGGGTTGAATCCCAGGCTTTCTGGAAATTTCAATGCAAGAATAAAGATAAGATAACTCCCCCTTTTATCCTCGCAACGTTTTACTTCTTTTCAGGTAAAATATAATAATTTCCTGCAAGAAGCGCTTTGTGTCTTTTTGCTCACAAAAAATATGAAAACTGGCATTAAGCATCAATAACAAAATCGACGACTATTAATGAAAGACAAAATCAACTTGACAGAAATTGCAGCACATTATTCGGCAGCAGGCTCAAGTTTTGCAATCGATTCATTTGGCTGCATGTACCTTATTGGATAGAAACTAGGGAATGTCCAGGTGCAGCTGGGCACCCCCATCTTGTCATACCTAATAAAGTTATTTGTGCAGTCCTCGGTTTGCAGTTCCCTCTGCAGAACCCCCTAGACTCCTTCTCAATAAGCCGTGCCCAAAAAGGAACAGCAGGCAGGAATAGGCAGAAACGCAATTTCCTGAGAAAAACCCACACTCTGCTAAGGCGCACAGCTATGCACCTTTGATGTGTACAGAGAAATACAGCATCCGAACCAAATGGATGATCTTGCTGCACTCTTATGGGCCTCTGTTGGGTTGCCTTCCCTCTTATTTGAATTGTGCACATGGGCTGCATAATTACCCTTTTACGCAAAATGCGTTCAGCCTAAGGTAATTTAGAAGTGGATCTGCTCATATCAGCGATATGCTTGATACAGAAATCAAGCTGGGAGACTGTTCAAAACTATAATTGACATGAATGATTAGAATATTATAAAGAAAATACTATAAAATTTAGAAAATAAAATACTGAAATCCTAAAATAAGCTATGTTCATCTGTTATATGGAGTATAACAAGCCCAAAAATGGAATGTTCATGTACCAATGACACAATAAACAAAATAAAATGATGAAGATCACAAGCATACCTATCATTTTATATACTTAAACTCTGTTTGTGCAATGAACCAGCATATAAAATGATGTATGTCAAAAAAATAAATATTCGGTTCTTAATTTCGATGCTCATGCACAATTGAGGCCATCTGCCAGAAAAGAAGTAAGCAAAACTCATTGTATATTCAAAAAGATCTCCTTTCACATTTGCAGATGAAAAAACTGAATACGTGACAGATGAGCAATTCATAATTCTATTGATCCATGAAAATTTGTCTTCAACTTTTCATAAGATTGGAGAATATCATGCATCTACCTGTATGCCATGGATTTGCTGGGCGCCAAGGAACATTGGGGTATGAGAATTGCCCAGCACAAAAAGCTTGTGTTTTTCACATTTCAACCTTGCCTCTGAGGTGAAAAACGTCCAGGGTGTAATTGAATAGTAAGAAAGTTAGGCTGACAATTCAACTTTCAAATTCATTGCAGTTATCAAAGGGGATCCCTCTGATGCATTCAGATATATTCAGGTTTGGGGGTCCTTGTTCCTGTCAGATTTTTAGGCCTTCCTGATTATTTGCCACATGGGATTGTCAAGTTGCAGGATCTTTTCTCCCACTGAATATCCTGCATCTAAAATTATTAAAGAACTCCTACGATCTAAGAGTTTCCCCATTTATTCTGGTGCATTTGAAATTCCTGTGGCTCAAAATCTCTGGGCTAAAGAATCCCGTATAGGAAGGAAAACTCACAAGGCCTCCCCCATATCGGCCCCAGAGTTGAAGGTCAATTCCTTTTTAGCAATTGCCACATACTATAATGCTGATACAACAATGGTAGAACTCGCCCATCAATCAAGAGCACATAACTTGATTGAAGTTCGCTTCAGAATATTGTTGAAAATGCCAACTTCAGACACTATGAATAAAATTTGACTTAAAAACGTGCATGAGTAATTGTTTGATAATTCTGATTTTTCAACAGCAAGAAAACAAGACACTCGCTCAATTTGACGCAAAATAGTTCTTATAGGAGATGATGCTTCAATGTACTCACTGAGAGATTTGTTGGCATGCGGAACCTGGCAAACAATCCACAGCCCAATCTTGAAGGTCTGCACAGCAGTGGTAGCCATGTGGCCCTCCTTATTGCTGGCCGCAAGATCGAATCCCGAGCCGCCGTCAGTGTCACTGCCAGTATCAGACACAAGGGACACCTCCTGGGCCACATCAGACAAAGCCGCTGCCTCCTCCTGCTGCTCATCAACCTCTCCCTCAAGGTGATCATCCAACATGGATGGTATCATCAGCACAATGTCTTCACTCTGTTCTGAAGGTGGCGATTGCTGTGACTGATGAGCTGCTCCGCCGCCAGCACCTCCCACCAACACACGCTGGCCCACTGGCCGCAGTGGCGGAATGGGCACGGGTTCCTGAGTGAAGACCCACTGGTCGGAAACGACGGCCATGGCCAGGGACCCCAGGGCCACAATGCCACACACTATGGCCAGGCAGGACAGGCACTTGGCCTGACACCTAGACTGCTGCTGTTGCTGCTTGCTTGCTGCCACAGTTGCCCTGTGTCATTCGAAATGTGAGATCATATATCTTTCAGTTTTTCCTAAATAATAACTTCATCAATATGCACTTTCATTACTTTCACGAGACACTGAGAGGGAGTCCATAGGTCGAAAAGCCCTGTATATAGTTCATACAATACTGTATATCCGTAATCTGCAGAGAGAAAGAATATTTTCACTTAGAGGGATGCAAACATTTGATGACCAATTTGGGCAGATTTAAAGGACTGCATATAGGTATACGTTTATGAAGCAAGTTTTCACCTGCATGCAGATCATACTAAATGAATTTCGCAGCCGGACTGCTATAGTGACATCTAATTTCAGCAGTAAAAAACACAGTCATTGTTATGGATGGTATTATGGATTTTAATACTTTTCAGCTCAGCTCACATACAGCCGAGTAATGACCTGGAGAATTGGATTCTAGAATGAGTTTTAAACCACCATCACCAGAACTTGGTCATATCCCACAGGTGACTCTCTTTATACAGTAATTTGAAGAAGCAGAACAGTGGTTTTTCCTTTTTTTTTCTTCTTCCTCACCTTCCAGGAATGACGGGGATGCTGGACGGTCCCACTTGCATTTCAGCGTCGGAATTGAGCGGAAGTAGCCTGGTGGAGATGTTCTCTTCTACTTCCTTGCCCACCCAGTCCACCTGGAGCTGAAGCTGCTGCTGGTGTTGCTGCTGCTGCTTGAACTTCTTCAGGGTGGAAAACTGTTTGAAAAGGGCATAAATTATTCCAGGTAAGTCCAGGTCAACATCTGTCTGCACAAATGCTGCATTTTACTTGACTTTAACTGTGTAAAAGAACTGTCTCGCCCGAACCCCCCCACTCTCTTTTTTGAGAATCGACAAATAGAACTTGCAATCGGCGGTTCCAAACACAACATTGACAGTACCTGGTCGCATTCTGGACAGCCGGGAAGTAGGTCCTCCTCCTTCATGGCTTCCGGACAAGTGCCGTCGCAGTCAAAGAGCCCCACGTCCAGCAGAGGCGGCGGTGGCGGGAATTCGTCGCCGGTGATTTGCTGGTGCCGATGGCTAATGCCCGCGTTGCTGGGGCCGCCCATCATCTGCACAGACGCCCCCAACATGCCGCCGCCGACATCGTCAACACCGGCGCCTTCGTCGTCTCCGTCGTTGCCGTCATCGGCAGCAATGATACAGCCGGGATCATTGCTGCTGCTGCTACAGCCCGCTGGGATTCCTTTTTTTTTGTGATTGAAAGAGAAGGCAAGAAACAGGGTTTTCATCAGACATATCTTTATACAGTACTTTCTATGAACAGTAGAATCTCGTAAGTTATTCTCCCTCTGGCTGTACAATTGTGTATGCTATCAATATAAGGAGCTATTTCTATGAAATTCTCACTATTCAACATACATATATATTTGGCTGCGGTATTCTCAGACCCTCTTGGTGATTTTTTCCAGCAATAAGTTGAAGGGACTATCAAAATCAAGGCTGTCGTCCTTAATTATTGACCGGGGTTATTCCGCCATTCGTAACGAATATTCGACATGAGTCCGGACGAAGAGAAAGATAGAAAACACAAAATTCAGATAATAAAAAATGATCTTTAGAACGTTAGTTTTGACAATTCTTTGTTTTTGTCCCACATCTGCAGTGATGAATGCATCCAGTGCCATGCCCTCGATAATTCATTTTAAATGTTCCCCGATGATCATTCTCATCACAGAGATAATCTACAGCCTCAACAATTGTAATCAGTTCTCAAACTTCTGCCAATAAGTTCTGAATAGCTGCATGCTGGTTCGTTATTGCCCCCAAAATCAACACACGGGGAGTCAAAACTCGAGGCACCGACGAAAAGCATTTATTTAATGAATGCCCAAGCAGCAGCTGCATGATGATGGGTTTCAGAATATATCTCAGGCGGGGGCTGCTTTAATTTGTCTCTCAAGTGTGATCACATTATTTGTAGGTCGTTTTCCGGGTGATTACTGTTGATGATGATGAATCAACATGGCATGAGCAGCATTTGCACTTGCATTCGCCTCACCTCCAACAGACACGACGGCAGCCGTGGGCAGCGGCGAGGGATCTGGCGAAGAGACGGGATCACAGTTATTGGAGATGCCGAGGCTGGTGCTGGGGATCGTGCACCTGCCTTGAGACACGCCACAGGCTGCCCGCAGCTCCGAGTAGATCCCCTCGTACTCCAGCCGCACCACGCTGCTGGCCCGCTCGTCGGACTCCATCTGCAGTCGCATGGACCGATTGTCGTCGTCTTCTTCCTCATCCTCGTCGTCAACCTCTTCGTCGTCGTTGTTGCAGTCAGCAGCATCCCCGTCGCCACGACGAGCACCAAGACCTACTCCTGCTGCATCGTCGTCGTCTTCGCCGCCGTCATCCATGTCGGCGTCGTCTTCAACATCAGCGTCATCTATACCATCATCGCGGACAATTAAGTATATGCAAAGGGGGGTGTTGAGCGCGTGAACATTGCACAAGCTCTGCCAAATTGACAATCAGCTTACAAGTACAATAATAAAGCACCTGGAAATTCCTTCAAATCGAAACATTGTGGATACTGAGATAAGAAAAACAAAGCCAACTCGATCAATTAGTTATGACGGGATTTTACTTTCTCAGCATATGATCAACTCGAAGGTAAGGCTCTATATATAGAGCAATTTTACATGACAATAGTATCAATTATCAGCATGCTACGTTTCCATGTGTTAACATATATATATATATATATATTTTTGCAGTACAATCGAGTATATGTAATCAAGGAGCTATCCTCATGAAATTCTCACATTATCACCATGCAATTATTGGATGCGGAAATCTCGGAATGTCTTTCTGACGTTTTTTTTTGACAAAAAGGTGAAGCACTATCAATTACCCGAGGAAGATGAAGAATATTTGGAGAAAATGAAGAATTGCTCTGCATTTTCTCATTTCAGCATAGGCTATCGTCCAAATTGACCCAAGTACTGGTATTCGCTACAAATGTGGCCATTCATGACTCACTCACAATTAAGAGAGCGGTAAAATATATGACGTCAGAAAATTAACGAGAAGGTTACGGCCCCGTTGACGTCAAGTGCACAGTTGAAGGGCACTTGCTGGAGACAATAAAACACGGCGGGTGAAATGGAACATTTAACGGATCCGTGTTCACTCAAGAACTGTATTTTACTGCTGCACAATCTCTGATTTTTGGTGCACGATACAGATATTGCAGATTTTGCCTTCACACAAAAAAAATTAATATTCTGAAGAGAAGGACAAGAAAATTCGAAATTTGCGTAAAGCTTATTCTCTGCACTCGTCATCACACGGAAAATATATTTAAAAAACTTATGAAGGTTATACAGTACTGTACATTTTAATTAAATATTTAGTCGATTGTATTTGACAAATATCCCCGGCATCCTCAAGATGCGCGCATATAGCCACCACCGTCTCATCTTTTCTTTCAAAAGTTGAAGAAGGTCCTTTCGGCATGCCAAAATGGACCCTATTTCTCAACAAGTTTTTACCCAGCATTCGACAAGATTCCTGGGTTGTTTTCTTTTTGGGCAGAAAAGTTTACACCTCAATTGTTCGAAACTGTTCTGTTCCCAAACCCGTCTCGGAACAAAAAGTTCATTCAAGAAGGCAGTTATGTTAACTTGAAATGATTAAATTAGTTGGTTTGATACTTCTTTCGGAAAAACAAAGCAAGAAAAACTTTTCTGGCGTTTTTTTAAATTCTCATTTCGCCTTTTCACTCTTGCAATCTTTACTTGCATTATACTGGTTCTCCCAAAATAGCATCATTTTTTTTCTGTACGTACTTGCACCCAAGATATATTTGAGGATGCGCTGTTTTGTAGGACACTCTTAACGCGCTCAATTGAGTTCGTCGTTTTTTTTTTGAATTGTCTCACCAACTGCCGGCTCCTGTTTGGCGTGATTGGTGTCACTCTCCTCCTGATCCGTGACTGAACTCGCCGTCGGGTTGTCCCTCGACGAAGGAGGCCCGTCTTGGGAAGCCTGGCTGTCACTACAGGCATCAAACACCAGGTCCCTCTGCTGGTGGAGGGGGTGTTGGTGGTGGTGGTGATGGTTGTGCTGGTGTATGAGCAGGTGGTGCTGGTGCTGGTGGCTCCCCGACGGAGACGTGATGGCTGTTGCGGGGAACTGGATCCCACGCCTTGCAGCATACAGACGCTGCTCGTCAAAGTCGGAACTGGTGGGACTACTGCCCTGGTAACTCCTTCGATAAGTGACCGACAGGAAACAATAATTTGAAATTCATTGGAGCTTCAACAGAAAAAAAATTCAAGAATATCTCTCAAAATTATTACCGACTACATTTTTCCTACAGGTAATTGAATTGACATTTTTAGTATAAAAAGAGGGACTCAAACTGAATTGTAGGTTAATATGTATGTGTCAATTCTGAGCGATGGATTTCCCGTTAACAAACTCACAAAGGTATTGCATTAACTTTTAAGCTTGCCCTGCTTGACTTATAGTCAAGAGTTTGCCAAACTTTAATGAGGAGATCTGAAGCTGAACTCGTTTAAATTACCCCTTTAAAATTTGTTATGACCTGTAATTGCTTATTTAATAAATTTAGAGAATAGTTTTTGAATATTTTGGCTGAATTTCAGAGCAGTGTCTCCAATATACTGTACTTGGTCACAAACAGCAATCGAAAAAAAAGAAGGAATAATCGTTCTGAGGCATACGGAATTTCCCCTTTCGGTCCAATATCTTCATATTACCCTTATTACCACGCATTATTTGGAATGCTCATCATTCTATCTTTTAAACGCCCCCATCAGTATACAGTAACTAGTGATGGATGTGGTACTGTACTGTATACAGAAAAGACATGCCTACCCCTGGTAACTGCCAGCTGCATAGGTGGCATCCAGCAAGTACTGCCTCGCAGCCGGAAACGGTCTCCGGGGCTGGTGTTGGGACGCCGTGGCGTACCTGGGATACAGGAAGTCGCTCGCAGCGCTTTGACAGCGCGAAGGCGGCTGCGATCTCAACTGCGGCGGAATCTGCGACTGGTGTTGCTGCAATTGCTGCGAGGAGGGGAGGGGGGAAACAATGAACCGATTAGCACACCATCACTATAGCATAGTGTTCATAAATGTCCTCATGAAAACTTTTTCCCTTGTCCAAGAGACGCATGGATCGCTTCTTCTTTTCTATTGCCTTAACGTTTCACCTCCCATTACAAATGTACAGTATATATACGAGGATAAGCAAGCGCAACCTTTTTAGCTACAGCGAAACTCTGTAAAACGGCCCTGCAATGACAACGCCACCTTCAGAAATCAACTGCCAATTTGTATATTGTTAACAGGAGACGCTCTGGCCAATTCATTTCGCCTTCCATCTATCCCATCAAATCACCACTAACACAGATGACAATTCAGTTCTTGTAAACAAATATTCGTTAAGATATTCTTCACGCATAATTATTTGTCTAAAAAAAATCACAATTTGTTTCTTGTACTTGAATTACATATTATTCCAATTTTTTCGGGCTGAAACGCCAAGCCCTTTTAAAATGCCACACACACGCAAATTACGATGACCTGCTCACATTGAGATTCAACAGTAAATACAGTATTACGAAAGACACTCACTTGGTGCTGGAGAATTTGCTGCTGCTGCTGCTGCTGTTGTTGATGCTTCTTGGACTTCTTCTTGTTCCCTGCATTCCAGTAGGTGGCGTGGTAAGGCGGATAGTAGAACATACTCAGTGACCCGACTCCGACGACGACCTTGCCGCGGCCCCACTCCTTTGCGTCACTCCACCCGCATCCAACCACTTTTCATCATCACCACCTATAGTCCTATACAAGACCAAAGTTTAATATCCTGGTTCCCTGCTGAGGAACGAGCCAGATTTTACCTACATTTATTCCCATCAGTGATTTCAACTGATAGCGATTTCATGAGTGGGGAAGACCTCGTTGGATCAAAATCAAATTGCCTTTCGGGTTTCCATAACTCAGATATCAAAAATTCAGACAATCAATCTAAAGTCCAATAAAGGAAGAAAGGAGACGCATTGAAATACAGCTATTACTTAGATAACAATGAGAAGGTAGGTTTACGGAATCACAATATTAAATGACACAACACGGAGAGCAATAAGGTTTAGGAAAGGAACTTTAACAAAAATTGACTGATCTGGGACAACGGGTACATCACTGTGAGAAGTGAGTTGGGACTGACTCCCACAGCCTAATGCACAGCCCTTTTATATTGGCCAGAATAACCCTTGTAGTTAGCCAGATGCAGCAAAGTTGCTCCTGGCTAAATCCAGTTTCTTTTGCCGATTTTTTTTTGTGCTCTGAAAGGGGAATATGCGCGAGTACCCATCAGTGAAATCCAGTTCAACCGGCATGCGCTCTCAAAGCACTCAGCAACCTTTCATTCTTTGCTTTCTGGGGACATCCACTGTCTGGATCAAACATGTTAAAATGAGGAAACCATACAATGTGAATGGTTTTTTCAAAAGAAAAATTGCTTAAAGATTTTTAAATTAGGTTAGGTGTTAGGTTGGATGTTCAATTAGATGTTAGGTTAGGTTTGATTTAGGGTTGTCTAAGTGAATTTACGTTAGGTTAGTTTATTTTAATTTTGGTTAGGTTGATACAGGTTTGATATTTTTCTTCTTTTTCTGCAAATTTTTCAAGATGTCATGTCATCGAAAAAATATCGAAAATAAGTTTAAATTTTTTATGTCCCCGAAAAACAAGGGATGAACGTTCAAAAAAAAAAACTGGTTTGAGGGCAGGGTGCTGGGAGAAGGGATTAGCGCTGGAAATGCGATGCCTGAATCCTCTGTAAGTTGACCCAGGAATGGGAAAAGTTGTTTTGAAATGTGGCGCGGTCCAACATGCTGCGTGAACCTCCTTTTTTTTCCTTCGGTTGAGAGTATCTATACGAGTTTTGAATGGATATTCCAAGTGGAAATATATCTCGGGGTTTATATTGGAGTGTTCAATCAATATTCCGCGCCTTTTCAATCTTGTCAAACACAGCTGGTTCTATCAATACGGACCGCAAAGACGTGGATGTGTTTCAAAGTTATATGAACAAGGTATTTTCAACTTTTCTTCGATGGGAAATGAGGCACAAACTGCTTTTGGTCGGCATCAACCAAGAACTTTTGAGTAAGTTTGTGAAATTATCAACGGCGATCAAAAATTTACAGAGAGGCATGTAGATTTGGATTACGACATCCATCAATAGAAAATTATTCGAGTTATATAGTTTCTTTGCTTTTTTTGTTTCTTCTGTCGAGTCAACAGATCAACAGGCAGGTTCTTGCTTCTATTTGTGTTCGTGCGAAAGTTCTCAAGCATTCATTTTAAGCTGATTGTCCCACTTGTTCCTTCTGTGCCAATTTTTCCCCCCATCAAATTCACAAATTTGAAAAGGATACAAGTTGTCAGCACTTGCTGTGTCCCCTCACTAAATTCTTGTTCAAGTGTCTCCTTTTTACCTTTGTTGTTTCATCAAAATTTACTGGATACAAGGGAAAGCCTGGGAGAAGGGTTCCACCTAATTGGAAAATGCACCAAGAGTTGTGTTATCCGAAAACCGATAACGCAATAACCCCGAGTTTGTACAGAAGAGAAGCAATATCCTTCCAATCGGTTTATCTCTTACATTTCACAACCCTTGCCAAGTCCTGCACACTCCGGCAGAGCTAGAGCAGCTATAGGACTTTGGAATTCTTTTTTTTTTTTTTCAAGAAAGAAAGAAAAGGTCTGAAAAAACTATTTCATTTGATGGATTCTGGGTCTGCCCAGCAAAAAGAGGGGTATATACAGAATGGGCAGGAGAACTTTGCATGATTTATTGCCCTCAGCCCGGGGAAATTCTTTTTACAGTACATTCCCTTCTCTCTTTTTTTTTTTTTTTTTTTTTTTTTTTTTTTTTTAATGGAGGGGGGGGGGGGGGAGGGTACAAGTGTACGGAAGAGGTTGCTTGCAACTTCCGGATATTCTTGAAGATCATGTTCCGCGCTTTTCTTCCTCTACATGTAGGGAATGATGAAAAACAGGCTCGTAAATTTATGCAAGGACAAGACAAGAAAAGAAAAGAAAAGGAAAAAGATTCCCTCTGTGGAAAGTTTTCGCGTCCGAATCAATTTCCGTGAGTTTCTGGATATTAATTTCCCATTCCTTGGGGGGGAGATGTCATTCCACGGGGGGGATTACTGTAGAGAAAAAAGAATGCTTGCAAAAGACTCGTTTTTCTTTCGGGATGCCGGTGCTCTTAATAGTTGTAAATTTTCCTCTCGTCCTGCTGCTGGAGTTCCTGGAAAATTGGACCCGTCAGCTTGATAAGGTTTGGAGAAAAAAAATGAAACCCAAGATTCCCTACGCGTTTCTTAAAAGAAATCGTGTCCCGTTCACCACACCGTTTTTTCACTGGCTCCATGAGAAGAGTTCTTCACTTTTTAATAGAGGATTCAGAATGCTTGTACAGTATAAAGTACATGTATTTAATTTTAGAGGGAATAACGCTCCGTCGAACGTGTCAGCGAATTCATGTTGTCGCGCAGGCCAATGCAAACTGCATAAATCCGCCATCACATGCATGCAGGAGGCGAAGTGCCCGGCATGCCCTCGAGGCATTAATTCATGGCATGATGTGATGAGGCTTGAATCGTGTCTATACTGGGATGACGTAGATCCATTAATAATACCTTTTCTCTCTCTCTCTCTCTCCATTTCATACAAATAAGAGCTATATACTACCCACGCAAAATTCAGTTGCTGTCTTCAAGTACATATACGTACGCGGAAAAGAAGGGGGAACATTCTCCGCGATGTATATCGCCCGCAGAAATGCGATACTTTGCTGTCTTGGCGGCACTGACGCACCTGCTGACGACGAATGCATAAAATATGCATTCAAATATAGAAGAAGCACTCCCATGTTTTGCAAATGCATGCAACAACAACAATATTTTCCTCTCGACTGCGTTATATTGTATTTCAGTATTTTGCTTATATGCAGTGCTGTTTTATCATCGGAAAACAAAATATACTGCAATTTCAAAATATATGGGGATTTTGATCATTGTTTCCATATTTTCCAGTACTGTACTGTACAGTTGCTCTCACGTACAGCAACTGTGTATGCTTATACACGCCTATCGCATTTTCCGCATCACGATATGAATCGAAAAGCTGAAGCCCGTGTGTGTGGTCTTGTATGTTGATTTGGTGGTGAAAGTGGGGTTTCCACAGCAGCATGCGATTGTTTGTTTTGGGGAATTGGCGGGAGGAGAAGGAAGATGAATTGTTGATGAAGCCCCCGGGCTGAGAGGAAATGGAATTCTGCGGGTGCTGATGAGACCGGGCTTCATTGATCCACGACTATGTATTGTACAGTATATACATGCGCCTTTTTATTCCCACAGTTTCATCATCATCCGCTTCATCGTTGCAGACTGCGAGAGATGGCACACACACACACACACACACACACACACACACCCTAGTGTGAGTGATCAATTGGAAGCTTGCAGCAATGTTGCAGGCACCCTAGTGTGCGAAGATGTGTGTGATGTGAAGAAGCCTGGCAGATTTGGACATGCGGTTGACTTCCAAGGTACCAGACT
>CAJPEX010001787.1:18692-43239 GCA_905338405.1 Notodromas monacha
CACACACACACACACACACACACACACACACACACACACACACACACACACACACACACACACACACACGTGCAAAAAATAAAAATAAAATATAAAAGTAGGAAGAAGAGAAAAGAGGTCAATGCTTCTGATTCCTGAAACCTCAGGAACAAAACACAAAAGGAGCTGGAGACAACATTCAAAATAAAAAAACCTGCTTATCCCCGAGTTTTTCAATCACCACTTGCTGGAAACGTTTACATGCACGCATTCTACGTACTGTACTTGCATGATTGCAGAACTCGAAACGCGGAAGAATGAAAAGTATAAAGTACTGTGCAGGATATAGACTATGTATATTCATACACGATAGCTGAGTGCAATCCCATGTAATCTACAACGTTTTGTTCCTCCATTTTACCTCTTGTTCAGAATGAAACAGTCAGTATCGAGCTGGAATGCATTCAACTTTCACAAATAAATTCTTGATCTCTTCTTCGGCGCTATGCAAATGCTTGGTAAAATGCACCCTTTGTGGTTGAATTTAAATGGATATATAAAAAAAACCAGAGAGTTTAAAGTATTTCTTCTAGTTGGAGTGCAATAAAATCTATTTGTAAAAAGTTGAACGTTTTGCAGATGGTTGCAGCGGTATACAATTCATCGGAATATTTGAAGTTTTCTTTTTTAATTCGTCGACTCGAATAAAGCAAAGAACATAGCTCTCAGAGAAGAAGTATGCTGTTTTCATCTGAGGCATTGCCGTTTTGCGGAATGCCAAGGACGTCCAGGAAATTACGACGAAGAATAAAGCGCACAGTAAAGTCAGGATTTAAAACCTCATCGAATGAACCCATGCATATATACCCTATTCATTGTTGTCGATTTCACAACACAGTTTCTGATTCTGATGTATCCTCTTGAATAAAAAACAAGAAGACTTCATTTCAGGAAACTGTCACCCTAAAATTTTTTTCCGACATTGACGGAAGTTTTGTGCAAACAAAAAAATCACGATACAGTATTTAGTTGAGGATTACACGAAATTCTCGTTACAAGGAAACCAATTATAGACACGGCGTTTCCAGAGCAGTCTGGGTACATAAAATAGTTGCATCACTGCATACACAATTTTTTTTTGCTGAATAAAATACCTTTTGCTTTCAACGCAATTCTTTTCCTCGTATTACTGTATTGTCAAAGCTAATCCAAAGCATCCATGCAGTGACACAAAACCCATGCCACTGCAATAATAGTAATCAGCACCAGCCAGCAGCACCCCCAGAAGATTCCCCCCAGAAGTGGCGGTGGTCTTTTGTCATTCGTTCCCTTTTTGTTCCGGTTTTATTGCTGACCTTTTTGTGTCGGGACAAATGAGTTGCTTTGCTGGGTTCAAGAGCATCAAGTCTGGTCCAATTAGCACGGGATGATCAGATCCCGTGCCCTGGGCAGATATATAGGTAAAGGGGAATCTCTTCGTACCCCGTGTGTGTGTGTCTCCAATTTTCATGCCCAGGGAAGAAAAGGGGATTGTGTTGCCCTGGGATTATGCAGCAGCAGCAGAGACGAGATGAGGATGAGGTTGCTGCTCTGCTCTGCTCTGCTCCAGCCCTATAGATACACCCCCCCTATGCTGTGGGCACACTTTCTAGAAATATATTGTATATAAGATGGGCCGTGCTTTTTCTCCTTCCAGACCCTTGTCTCTGCTCTATGCTTCATATGAGTAGGAAAGGGTCCAGAGGGCGTACATGTATACTGTATACAGTAACACAGCAGCAGTGCTGTGGGGCATGGTTGCCAAACGGTTTAATAACCCCCCCCCCCCCCTTCTCTTCCACTTTAACTCATATCTCAGACATATCATGAAGCCTTATTTTAATCATCTGCAGAAAGCTTCAATCATCATCTTTTGCTATATATATACCATATTTACTCATATGCACCTCAATTTTTTTGGCATAGAATTTGCAAACACGAAGAAAAACTAACCCCCGCAAACGATGAAGAGAACCATTACTTTTGCTGGTTTAAAATGGGTTTTGATTTTTTCGAGTAATGGTGTTTAGCTTGATGATTGCTTCTACACACAGACTTCCCAAAAAATGTTGCGCCTGTTAATCAGGTAAATAGGGTACTCTGCCATTACTGGTAATGAGCTGCACCTGATATTTTTTTCTCACCCACGTTTGTTATCAGCTTTCTTTCTTTTTTTGCACTCGCACGCTGTTCTGAAATGAGCTCATCTGTTCAGGTAGCATCAGTTATATCTGAAACCTCATTCAGGTCGCAGCTGCATATGCCGTATACAATATATTGTAAAATTCGAACATAACTTTTTCCACTATCATCATCACAGGGGTGTTTCTGGATGCAAAAATTCAGCAGCACAGCCAAGAGGGAAAGACGAGAGAAAAGTGACACGTATGAAATGGCAGGTGCACAATCAGGCCTACAAGCCTCGCACCGCAGGAAACCGGGACATAAAAGCAGCAGAACCACCCTGCTTTTGTTGTATCCTATACGAAATCCACTTTCATTCTTCCATTTCATTTTTTTTTCTCTGAATACACATACACGTGTGCTTGTAGAAAAGAAAGAAAGAAGAAATGGGAAGCTTGCAACAGCGGGGCTTTATATATATATATACCCGGCCCATGTGTTGAAAAACCGGGGGCTTGGTTGAATAGCTCCACTTTACCCCGGGGGTCACGCAAGTACTGCTGCAATGTACTGCCTTTCAAGTCCTATGCTGCTGGCAATCGGTCGAGAGTGTGACCTGACTTTCTGTTCGGGCTTTATTTGCATAAACATTCCAGCAGCCACGGACTGAGTGATGAATAAGGTTCCCGAGTGAGATCCTGTTTAATTGAATATTCAAAGACAGGAGAACGCATCTCTGATGAGCATTTCAACGCCAAAGAACCCGTGTGTGCGTGTGTGTGTGTGTCTGCAATTTGCCACACGTGTGAACCCACAATGGGTCGTAATTATCCCAGCTCCGTTGGGTTCTTCCCTTCCTCAATAATTAAAGGGAAAGTGGGCGGTCGAGTGTGTACGAAAAGAGCGCGTGCGAGAAAACCGCGCATATGCGGAAACAGCGCGGTGATGACATTAAATACCAAAGCAGCGCAAAAAACAAAGATTAAGCATTCAGGCCAAAAAATATGATGAAAGCAGTTAAATAACTGGGAGAAAAGAAAATTAATTCAGTGATACTTTCTCAATATATTGTTTGATCCGTCATTTCGACGAATTTATTTAACCCTCAGTCTATACTGTTTTGCATGCTGACTGCTGTTTTTGACCGAGACGAATGAGTGACTTTGTAAAAGTTTTGTTTTTTTTGGCAAGCGTTATTTTGGATTGCCGGAATCCAAGTTTCTACTCATCACCACGATGAATCTACATGAGTTCACCCAGCATGTCAGGGAAAGGGTTTTACGGGATATTCCATATTCCAATCCCACGCCCGGGTTTCCATAATTATATTTCGCATAACGAATTGCGGATTTGCTCCCAGAGTTCAAATCAGCCCAATCAGGACAATACATGATTTAAATACACACACATACACACAGGGAGACCCTCACAAACCCTGGTCTGATTGCAACCAGCAACCCAGCAGTAGTTCATTCGTGGATCAATGCCGTCCTGTTTTCGTTGTTGTTATACAGTAATTATATGTCTGTATTAAAAAAAATACTGCTGTCGTTCAGCCCATAATTATGAGAAAGCAGCGAGAGATGATTAGAAATACAGTTTCCTGGAATCAATCTGATGAGAGATTTTTCTGAGCAAAAACTCGGGAACAATTAAACTATTATGATGCTGTCAATTCAAAGTGCTGTGGGGCAAGCTGCAAATGACACAGCACATCGTAACTCATTGATGATTACGATCCAGGTCCTCAATTTAGCTACAGTGTATCAGTCCAAAAAATAAATGATCAAGTTGATCAAACGGGATTCCCTTCACACAATAATAAAGGTGCTGCCACGATTTTTTTTTTACAATACTCGGAAGAAATTTTAAAGGAACCCAGCTTTTAGTAGATAATGCATGGCTGGATGGAGGACCACATTTCTTGCCGAGATTCAAATAACTCAGTTTCTGATTCCCCAGGAATTAAAAAAAAAATTGTTCTCATTATATGTGGGACCCAAAAAATCGCNTCCTCAATAATTAAAGGGAAAGTGGGCGGTCGAGTGTGTACGAAAAGAGCGCGTGCGAGAAAACCGCGCATATGCGGAAACAGCGCGGTGATGACATTAAATACCAAAGCAGCGCAAAAAACAAAGAATACGCATTCAGGCCAAAATTGTGATGAAAGCAGTTAAATAACGGGGATAAAATTTTTTTAATTCAGTGATACTTTCTCAATATATTGCTTGATCCCTCATTTCGATGAATTTATTTAACCCTCAGTCTATACTGTTTTGCATGCTGACTGCTGTTTTTGATCGAGACGAATGAGTGACTTTGTAAAAGTTTTGTTTTTTTTTGGCAAGCGTTATTTTGGATTGCCGGAATCCAAGTTTCTATCACCACGATGAATCTACATGAGTTCACCCAGCATGTCAGGGAAAGGGTTTTACGGGATATTCCATATTCCAATCCCACGCCCGGGTTTCCATAATTATATTTCGCATAACAAATTGCGGATTTGCTCCCAGAGTTCAAATCAGCCCAATCAGGACAATACATTATTATACACACACATACACACAGGGAGACCCTCACAAACCCTGGTCTGATTGCAACCAGCAACCCAGCAGTAGTTCATTCGTGGATCAATGCCGTCCTGTTTTCGTTGTTGTTGTACAGTAATTATATGTCTGTATTAAAAAAAAATACTGCTGTCGTTCAGTCCTTTTATTATGAGAAAGCAGCGAGAGATGATTAGAAATACAGTTTCCTGGAATCAATCTGATAAGAGATTTTTCTGAGCAAAAACTCGGGAACAATTAAACTATTATGATGCTGTCAATTCAAAGTGCTGTGGGGCAAGATGCAAATGACACAGCATGTCGTAACTCATTGATGATTACGATCCAGGTCCTCAATTTAGCTACAGTGTATCAGTCCAAAAAATAAATGATCAAGTTGATCAAACGGGATTCCCTTCACACAATAATAAAGGTGCTGCCACGATTTTTTTTACAATACTCGGAAGAAATTTTAAAGGAACCCAGCTTTTAGTAGATAATGCATGGCTGGATGGAGGACCACATTTCTTGCCGAGATTCAAATAACTCAGTTTCTGATTCCCCAGGAATTAAAAAAAAATAATTGTTCTCATTATATGTGGGACCCAAAAAATCGCTGAAAAGCATGTTGATTTAATTTACCCTCTCGTCCCTACTGCAAGAAGAAGAAGAAGAAAAAAAAGAGAAATTTGCATGCATTTTGCTGCTGGAGAACTTGGAAAAAAGTGCGCGCAGTACTTTCTGATCGTCAGCAGCCCGGGCCACCGACTTTTGGGGGCAACGGGTTCTAATTAGATCCATTCCCCGGAAGGAAAGTTTTGACGGGACTTATTGAGCAGCAGGAGGGGGGAAAAGCCACGATGAGAGAGACGGGGTTCCTAATACTATGCAAATTTTTGGCGGTGGTGCTGCTGCGGCGGAAGGTGAATTTTTGGAGAATTTCCGGAAACGGTTCTAGAAGGAGGCTGGAATTTTCACCCGTGGGCTGACGTTGAGTGACGCTGTTTCTCTTCTTCTCTGCTATATACACCAGAGAGCATCAGCTATATCCGAACGAAGCAGGAGGACGAGGAAGCAATAATGTATAGAACGTGGCGGCGGCGGAAACTCCGCCGAATTGCCCCTGGGACTCGTGCTGTCCACTCTAGACTGTACTTTGCTGCTTCTGCTGCCGGGACTCGCCGATAAGTTTTTGCATTTTCCTCCAAGTGGAAGCTGCGAGACGAAGGCATTCCACTTTCTCGTGGTCAAGGAACAATTACAACACAAAGCTCATTTGATGTATTATGCTGCTTGACCCAGTGATACCAAAAACAAAACCCAGCCAGCATTTCTCGAAATGAAGCGATGTATGGCATGAAATGAAACACTCGCGTAAAGTTGTTCTCAGTTTCGTGTGAATATCCATCCCCCCATGGTCCTTTTTTCTCCTATAACTTCCCAGGAGGCACCAGCATGTATTAGATGCTATTCAAAAATATACATGTCAGAAGAATTAATTTAACATTTCGAAATGTTCCCCCAAGCACCCTTCAAACATGTTATAAGACTACAGTATATATGCTGGTGATTCAATGCATACCACCGAATTTAATTTCGGAGCTTCCTCGTTCTCAAAAGGCGGAACATTTGGAACCTTAAAAAGTAGTATTTATTGTGGCCCGCATCAAGCATTTTCCAGCACCTTTGCAATATGTGGCCCCGTGATGATGAACCACCAAATCTGTGTTGAGCTGAGCAGCACTGATCCAAGTCTTTATGCTGCTGTGGGAGGATGTAATCTCGGAATATATTATATACACCCGGAATGAATGAACCCTTTTATTCATCTGTATATAAGCGATGATACTTCCTCATCAAGAATCCCTTCATCCGCAGGGATTTTCGCGAGTATAACTTGAGTCAAACGGAGCCCACTTATTTACCCATATAATTCGTGCTCACTTCGTCTCACTTCGATGCCCAAATTGAATACGCATTTATTTATGCATGCGGGAATGGGGTTTCAGTGAAACAATGACTGAAACTATGTGTGAAGCCCAAAATGCCCTCGGCGAGAAAATCTCACCCGCGCTGTCGGGTCAGCAGCAGCAGCAGCAAGAGCTGAGACTAGAAAGACAAGATCCCCGCAAAAACGGGGGGGGGGGGAAGTAACTGCGTTCACAGCATCACAATCAAGGCCTGCATGCTACATCAAGTGAACCGGCAGGGCCTGGCCCGACCTGACCCGACCCGACCTGACCTGGCTCTGACTTGACTTGACTTGACTTGACTATAGACTTGTCTTGTTTTGGTTTTGCCTCTTTGAATCTGCTGATGATGCAGCCAATAACACCGGCACTCCTCGCTCGAGTCATTCTTCGTCGTCGATCCAATTAAATCGAGCAAGTGCAGTAGTGTGCAGTACTTGGCGCTAACGAGGAGTCCGCCGCAGGAAAACAAGGCTGATCTCTCAAAGATTATTATTTATCGGCCAGAAGGGGGAATGAATTATACTGACAGATGTTTTCGTTAGTCAAGGATCTCTGCACTCTCATGATCCCGCCCGACTAGAATATCCGGAGTGATCACACTGACAAGACCCGCGATAAGTGTTCCCAACAAGCGGAATCGATCCACATCGGATTCGATTACAGCTTTTAAAAAAAATGAGTGTTTCAAAGCGCAACTAAAAATGAAAACGTGGACTCCATCTGTCTCTTTTTAAAAATTATATTCACAGCTCTATAGTAAGGCAACAAAAAAATCAATTGATGTAAATAAGGGAAATTTCTGCCCTACATGGTGAGATTCATACAAAAATATACTGTACTATATTACAGAAGCTTTTCCAGACCCAGAAAAATATACAGATCGGAGTTTACCACCAAGTTCTCCCCGCGGACATTCAGTTCGACACCACGTGGCACCACAAAAAACCCAAATGAAATGAAATATATATAGCAGAAGAACGGCTCTAATAGTATATCGTCCGAAAAATGGCCTCTGCTGCAATTTCTTGGAAAAGAACGGAATGTCGATTCGGAATACTGTACTGTACAGTACATCACATGAGCAGGGCTCAAAATGAGCTTCATCGCAGATTTTATTTCCTCACGGGTCATTATTCCTCCGATCGAAAGAAATATTAAAATTAAGGGTTCATCCAAAGGGTCAAGAGAATCAACGTGGTAAAGGAAACAGAAACACCACACGAGAGCATAAAATATATTTTATTTTAAAATGCAGCTCCTTTGCTTCGATCAAACGTAATTAAAATTTAATGATGTAAGGCTATAGGTTATTCAGTCCAGACGTGCAAGCAAAATGAAAAGGATAACTGCCCATCACAATTACGAACATCACTTCCGGTCTGTACAGTACTGTACTGTATATGGATCAGACGAAAAATTTAAATGTACTGTATATTATTTAAAATGCAAGAAACCGCCACCATCAGCGGTGAAGGATATTGCGATTTCGTTGACACGTGGAATTCATACACATGTTTTCCAAGAAAGGTCAGTGACGATGTCGCTGTCGACAACGGCGACAGGATGTCGACTGGCCCCTGGAACCTTTTCCGCCCCCGAAAGGACGGGGTTCCGTGCTGGGCCACAGGAAGTTGCGTGCGCACAAAAGGCCTGGTCGTCGCAACGCGAGAAAAAGGGGCATCCGCCAATTTTCCTCGGGGTTGCGCCTATATATACGTACTCGTGAATGTACACAGGACTGTACACATGCATTCGAGTACCCAACCGGCTATCGAAACCCAACCCCTGATGCGGGACCCAAACAGACCCTGTGCGAATGCTGAGCATTATATACGAGTGTGGCACACAGGGCACGGGTTATTTTTATTTTTTTCTCGGCGGGAAACCCCCGTTTATTTCCTACTATACTCGTCCACCCTACTCTATACTCTATAGTCTATACTCTACTTATTTAGCATACCACTTGTCCATGTACTAAATGCCATGCTGTACATCACCTAGGCGAAGGATACTGTACCAGACGGCAGGATTTTGCATCCTGCTTTTATAAATGGGAGAGGTTCTTTGATTTCTGCTGCTGCTGCTGCCTGGCTCTTCATTCCCACGCAGCAGACCCTGACGAACCCCTCAACCCAATTACACGGGTGTCCGCTATCTCTATCCGGCCTGAGTATATAGTGTCTCCTCCTCTCCTGCTGCTGCTGCTGTTGCTTCCAGCACCTGTAGCGCATATCTCTCAGAGGAATTAGTGATCCGAATTGAAACGACATACCATGACCCTTCAAGAACGATTTATTTTAGCCACCGCAGAAAATAAATTTCTGACGTTGTATAATGCAGAATATTATTGTTAGCGCATTTCAGAAAAAGAAATCCTTACTTATTTTTTAGAAGCCTCACATACAATACACGTCATTTAGCTGAGGTTATTTTTCAAGTATTTTAATTTTATATTTGTATAGCACAAAAAGGATTACAGTATTACTTCAAGTGACTATTTGTGTCTTTTCAACAGAAGAATGAAGCGAGTATATTCGCATCTCTCCAATGACATGCCTTCATAAAGAAGCCCATGCATAGATGTATTTTCAATACAGTATAACTCTCAACAATTTTATTCCTTGTTCCGTGGTGTACACGGAATATTATCGTAAGATCATATACCTTTAAATTTAACTCGAGAATATTATGCTCGAATCCAAGCATATATAGACGTCCATTTTTTCAGCACCATAAACTATTAACAATAGAACATATTTAAAGCTTTCATACAGTATTTACTGGATGCTGGTGGAATATGCACCAATTTAAAATTACAGTATTCGCATTTGACTCGCTATTGATGAATCCTGTCTATCTCAAATGGACTGTATTTTATGATTTTATCTTTGAAGCCGAAGAAACAAACAAAAAAAATCCCTGGAAACCGGAAAATCTGGCAAAGGCTTCAATAGCTTTCCCCTCGCTTTATCTACTGGAGTGAATAAATACTGGTTCACGACGGGAGTATTCTTCATTCTCCAGCAGTAAACCACCACATTATTCTCTTCAAGAACCAGGGTCCAGTACTTCTTTCTTTGAAAGCTTGGAGAAATCACGAAAAAAGTAATGCTAAGAATCAGCAGTGTACGCGTGTTGTGAAGTGAAGCGAAAAGGAAACACGGCGGTACTCCTGACGTTTAAATCCGAACAAAGTCTTGGGGTTCCTCATCCTTCGCAGGAATCTCATTCCTTTGAAGTACTCGAAGGGTTCTTGTCGAGGATTCTCACGTCAGAAACGGTTCACTAGGTGCGAAGTGAAGAGTTCCTGCTTCTGGAACACGCGGGATATGATGCGTCATCGCCGTTTGTTCGTCGTCCTTCCTGTTATTGTCAAGGATGGCCGGAAACGAGTGCATCGAGGATTAGTACGCGGACTGCGTCGGATTGAATGTCAACAGTCCGCGACACCTAGGAAACAAATGAAAGTATACCTAGCCGACTTGTTCATTTGAAATTTGTCTAGATGTCAGTCCACGTTGCTGCATTAACAACACCGTTGCGCAACTTCGTTGAGTTTCCGAATGCACAACGCAGTCATCACGTTTTATTTGGTTGACTATATCACGTTTGCGCCATTATTCGCGTGGATTGCAAAATACCAGTCCCTGACAGCTTTTTCTTTTCACACCCCTATACAATTAAGGAATTCCTTAACCCAATACTATGTACTGTACAGTATATATAGTCTGCTGCAACTTCCAACTGTAAGAATCGCCATGTATAATCCTCGTCCATCATGCATCATAGGGAAGAACTCTTCTGATGAAAAGTGTGCTCTGATATTTGAAAAAAGAATTACAGTATATGTAAAAAAATTAAGTTTCATCGAATTTTATCTCTCTTTTTTTTTTCTGTGAGGGCAGACGATCTGTTGAAACCAAAAGCTACTCGCAAGCTTTTCTGGTTTGGGTATTGATTGATACTTCAAGTGCGAAACTTCGAAAAACATATGGACAAATAATATCCTCAATTTCCTGCTCATTAGCATTTGGTGATGAATGAACAAATAGCACAGAGAATTGCAGAAAATCTAGTCTTGCCTCCATTATTTCTTGTTTTCCTTTTCTCGAGAGCTTATCTCAGGTACTGTACAGTATTCATACTTTTCATTTCTTTCGAGAATACCTGCTCTGTATGCGTAAAGCCATATCTTATGAAAAGTTCGCATTTTCCAAGGCTGTTTCGTCCCGAGTTGATTGCCAAATCTGATTCGTAAGTAAAAGTATGAATTACAAGTTTTACAACATTTTCATGGAACATTTCCAAGCGAAAAATCTGCGAAAGCATTCGAATCGAATCGTTCGTTCTCGCCGCTCCGCTTCTTTTTTTTTCTTCTTCTTTCTATTTTTGGCATTTGCCGGTTTATTTTCTGCGGGTTCCGCTCGGAAATTTTAACATTTTTCTCTTAACCCGGTGAATTGCACGTCATTTCTAAAAATTTGCGCGCTTATTTGGCTCAGGTTTATTATTGATCATGTCGAAGAAGAATCCAAAAATATACAGTAATCCGAGTTACTGTCGATGGATTTGACCGGACATGAAACAAGCAGAGCTGGTACGAGTTGAAACCTAGGTTTCCAGGCAATCACCAGAAAGTCAAGCGTGTTCATTCGTCGAAAGCAAAACCGATAATTTTTTGTTTGAAATTCGAAGCGTCCCTCTAATTACTAGCGAAAATAACAGGTGAACTGTCGTAGTTGCCCTATACTCCAGTCAATCGTCAAGTTAAGCTTCATTTTTAAATATCCAGGATGGTCTACTCAATTAGCAGCATTTAAAAAATAAATAAAAAATCCAGAAGGCTGAAGTCTGAAATTGCACTCAAATGGAAAGCAACTTTTCTTGCTTTCATCAACTGCTGCACAAATTTCACCGACTGACGTATCCTTTAAAAAAAAACTGCAATAACTCAGCCATAAAAAGGTTTCGAAAAGACATTTTTACCTGTGCACTCAAAAAAAGGTCCGCTGATTATCCTGCAAAATTTGCAAACGCAATAATTGTTAGAAACATATGATGTAATTAAAAAATAACACAAGTCCGTGCTTTGAAGCTCAAACTTATCAAAGTCAGGTTATATACTGCGCTGTTTCGGACACGCACCGTTTCGGGATGCGCTGAAATTTGCCCGCAAAGTCACGGAGATTTGTTATATTGGTGCACATACGAGTACAGTATATATGGTGAATGCTGCACGACACGAGACGCGACGTACGGCAATAATGCGTTATACCCTCGGTATTCTCACGAATTTTTAATCCCGACAAGGATATTTACAAAATAAATGAATTTGAGCGAGAGAGAGAGAGAAAAAAAGCAGCGGGGAACACGGCCTTGTCTCGCATATGCAACGGACTGATGCCCGAGCAGCATTGCGTGCGTAATCACTGTGATTTCACCTCCCAAAACTCACTCCATTTCCCGTCTTCCGCCAGCAGAATAAAATACTCTCACACGTACTGTACTGTATATATTCAGCAGTACGGTACAGTATATATGGAGAAAGAACCCGTACTACGCGGGGATAATGAAACAAACCCGCCGCCGACGATAGGAATCAAGAGTCCACGCGTGTGAGAGTATATATATATACGCATATACAGTACGTGTGAAGGGAAAATAAAATGAATCAAGTTGTCAAGAGACCGGGAAATCATGGACAAAAAGCGGGGGGGAGGGAAAGCCTCGTCGTAGTATATGAAAAAAAGACTGGAGCAGGAGAGCGGACGGCGGGGATGAAGGTGGCAAAAAGTCCTTGTCAAACTCGGTTCCCACAACTTTGTAATGCAAGTGTCACGTGTGCTTGCTTGCTGGTGAGAGGTGAGCAAAATAAAACCAGCAGCAGCGGGAAATTATCCATTATATTTTGTTTGCAGCTATAAAGAAAATATTTTCTCTTTCCCTCACTCGTATATCCAGGACCATATATATATATGCACTTGGTGCTGCTGACAACAAACAACTCTGTCAATCAAAACACCTCTACGAGATATAAAAAAAAAGATGATGATTATTAGGATGGTGATGATGATGATGATGATGATGGCGATGAAAGTTAATTGTGAGTGAATATAGGAGCTTGGAAATGACGATGGATCAACGAGAATCAATGTTTCCAGCCCTTTAATTTCCTCCGCCATTTCCCAAAATTAATCAGTGCGATGTTTAACGACAAATAAATGAAGCGCATTTACTTGGAGATGAGGAAAGGGAACCAGGAAATTGATTAAAAAATGTCTCTCCACAACTCGTCTTTCAACGTCTGCAAATTATGATTCGTCATTTTTTTTTAATTTTAATGCAGCAGTGTTTTTTTGATGATGATTTCACCGATGATGAAATCATTTCCGCGGGAAGAAACAGGTGTGTGAGTGTTTTCTTTTTTTTTCTTCACCCGACTCCCCGGAACGACGTCTTTCATTGAGTGCATCTGGAAATTTGCAGAAGGACTTTTATTTTTCACGGGGGGCCTATTTTTACGTTTTTGTTTATGTCATTCTATTCTTCATAATCATGCATCTATCCATCATGTCCTATAATTGAACTCTTCAATTCATTTACAGTACTTTTTTTTTTGGCGAGAGGGTGAAAAAAATCTGCTCTTTCGGATTTTGTCAGGTGCAATATTGCTGGCAAAAACCTGTTCGGGGACGAACATTTTAAAGGAATTTTGAACACATTCAGCTGGACAGGAGTTACTTGGCCATTTCAAAGAAAAGGCACCGTCACCAAAGGAAGTAAATGTATCGAATGTGAGGAATAATGAAAGAAATGGCACACATGCACGCCTCAAACTGCAGGCTTCTCCTGACGATGATCGAATAATCAAAGTTTAAGCTTCTTGTGCAAAGTATGTGTATGAATGACTCGGTTGTTGAACATCTAAAATCTGAATGATTTCAAGGTACAGTGGATTTCGTACTAAATGAAATGCCGAAGGGGTTTGGAATGCAGTGAAGCTGGCATTGCTGAATGTTTGGTATGCATGTACACATACTGTATAGTGAAACTCCGTCAAAATTGAATCGAATTGAGCGGCGACTCACATGAGAACTGTCTCATGCTGTTTCCTTCAATTGCAAAGTGATCAAAAACTCCGCTCCGACTATGCCTTATTTTGCAAATAAATTTTAGCGTGTAGATAAATGTTAGCCTTGAGATAAAAATCTTGCGTACCATTGATGCTAATGCTGCAACAGATCCATAACGTCGAAGCAGTTTCCCTTCGAATCAGGGACTAAAATCATGATTATGATGATGATGATGGTTCCCAGTCGAGCAGCTCAAACTGAGAGGATACCAATCACGCGAGGCGCCACTCGTTGAAGAATGGCAGTGATCAAGTGTGCTGATTGATTCCCCCAATGATGACGGTTCCTCCAGCGGTTTCATCCTCTTGATGTCACTTCAGTCAGACAGCCGTCCCTGTGCGGGAAAAAAAAAAGAAAAAAAAAAAAAGGGCGGAGATTCCTCCAAGAGAGGCGCCACTCGCCGAAGGAACAAGGTGGATGAGAGAGAATTTTTTTGAAGAACGGGGTCGACACTTTAGGCGGCGGCGGCGCCGCCACGTGAATTCAGTTCGCACTCGAGCCTCGATCTCATCAGCTCGGACTTCCGATATTTTTTTCTCTCTCTCTCTCTCGTTTCTCTTCTATACAATCCGTCTCTGTTGTTTTCATTCTGCCTCTCCTTTCTTCTTACTGCGTTTCTCTCCGCAGCAAGGCCTCGAGGGAAAAACAGAGACGAAATTCCCAGCGGATTTCGCGATTTTCTGCTGCAAATTCCGGACTCTTTTTCCTCGCGGCGGCAGAATTCCCTCAAGCCCGTTGTCTGTCTGTGTGTTTTGATTCACATTGGCATCCATGCAGGGGCAAAGTTTCTGAAAGTTTTCTTTTGGCGTGTTTTTCGTCCATCACAGTGGATCACAGTGGCGTTGATGAAATCAGTGAGTGGGCATCCAAGAGACGTCGACGAGAACCTTGAGAGCTGAGCAAGTTTTCCGTACGTCTTCCTGATCGGTGAGTACTGGTTAAAATAGAAGAAGAAGAAGAGAGATTCTTCCTTTTTTCGCGGGAAAACTGGCACGATTTTTCGCCGCCCTTTTTCTTATTTTGGGTTTGCTTGCTGAGTGTGTGACCTGAGAAATAATGATGATGATGGGGTTTCACACGCCACACGGCACTTTTTGAGAGGAAAATTGCCTCTTCCCCCCCTTTTTTCCCCTGCCCTAATTCCCCGGGTGAAGTCTCGTTTCACACAGCCTCTGATATTTGCGTGGATTGCGACCAACACTGGGATTATTTCCAGAGTGAGAAAAAGAGGCAAAAGCCAAAAAACAGCGAGAAAAAAAAGAGACCAGTTCATGTTTGTGTTTTGGCTACTGCTGCTGAGCTGATGCTCGGGGTATTTATCGTCTGCTGCCTGTGCTTGTTGTTGGAGTGATTTATGGACTGGACCCAGGGTTAAATACCGGGGGCTCCTGGCTTTATTCTCTTCCCGACCATCTTCCGGTTTTTGTCCCAAACTATATGCAGCTGTACAGGGTGTCGGAGGCGAAACGATAAACGCTGCTTGATTGTTTGAGTCGACATCATCAGCTTATTTTGCTGCAGTGCTTATTTCGGGTTTTCGATCACATGCACCTTTACTGTACCGCTGTATATTAAAATAATGACCCAACGATTTTTCTGCCTGATTCTCCACCAAAAGTGTGCATGTACAGTACTGTACCAAGAAAGAAAGGATTAAATCATCGCAGAATTTTGATTGCATCTTAATGATGATGACGATAATGATGATGACGTGTTTGCTGACATCAAGTGGGTACTTATCCTGAAACCTCGAGTTGCCTTCATTTGCAGATAGTTACATTTTTTTGTGCATGCACTGGAACCAATCACCAGCAGTAGTTAGGAGACAAAGAAGAAAATATATGTCTAGAAATATCTTTCACGCAAAAAAAAAGAGCGGATATACACAGTAGTAAATCAGTGGATAAATCCAAAAGCACTACATTTTTAGCCTCTTTTTCTTTCATGAAGAATAAAATCGTTTTTCTGTGACTCGCTCTTTTTGGATGTAACATCCCCGCCGATATATAGTATGACTCGCGAGAAAATTAGGTGGTGAAAATACTTTCAGATAAAAAGCTATACTGAAGTTTTGTGCAAGGCAGAAAGTGTGCAAAGGTTTGTAAACAGCGCTTATAGTAAAGAATACGAAGGAGCAACAAAAATATTGGTCGAACCCAATTATAAGACGATAGTGGGAAATTTCCTGGTTTTTCTTTCATCGTGCATTCGCTGTTTTGCGAGTTTTTCATTCTGCAACTCTGAAGAGAATGCGACAGTTATTGAAGTCTTTTGGGATCGAGAAGAAGATTGAACAGTGTATTATATTGTGCTCATACAATAATGACCTCAGAATTTTTGTTTTTTCTCTCGAATATAAGCGAAATTAAAATCACCATCATTTATGAGATATTGTACTTATTGAAAGCTGCGTTAGGAAATATTTCAGGGTTTGTTTGGGAGAACCCTGTATGTACATAAAGGTGAACCCCCATTTCGGATCGGTGCTCGTTTCTCGCCGGAACCTTTTAATTGCCTCTGAGACCCATTTGAAGTAATTATTCCCCCTTCCTCTCTCTATCTCTCATCCCTCTGCCATTCATTACAATTCCGCGTCGCTTTTTCACCTGTTTTTCTACACCTCTAGTCGTACGCAGGGGGTTTATTTGCCCAGGACCGATTTAAAACGCGAACCTTGGCGCATTATTATTCTTCCAGATGAGCTAGCTTGGAGTTTTCGAACAAAAGTGTTGAGAACTGGGATAATTGTTATACTGAACGTCATGGGTCGGGAAAAATAATTTATTTGATAATTTTTTTGTGTTCTCACTTTGTCTCAGTATAGCAGAACTGGGTCACGATTTAATAAAAACAAAAGTACTGAACCATGCATGCAGCAGCGAATATTGGAAGGATGTAATTTGCAGGGAAAAAGGTTTCCGCGGAATCCTTGCGCCTATTTATCTCGAGTTCAGCGATAAAATCGATCCCATTTTCCACCGGTTTATTCTTTCGATCATATTGAGGTGATGGATGGACAAGTTTGCATCTGTTGTGTACGCACACATGCACGAGTTCGTAGTCGTGCTTAAGTAAGCGGACTACCGCCGTACTTTCGACGTTAACAGCACTGACAGAAATAAAAAGAGGGCTTCGCAAATATATATAACCGTTTAACGATTAGTGGTGGTGGTTGACGAATATATAATATATGCTTCAGTAAAGTTTCCAGCATATACAACGAAAAATAACGAGGGCAGCAAGAGCCACCTTTCTGAGGTGTGTATCTTGCGAACTTTTTATTTATTTTTGTTTCCTCATTATTTTGTACTTCTTATTTATTTGCGTGACGAAAATTACGGCCCAAAAGTTGATGCAATCTACTCTTTCGAATTTTTGAATTTTTTCGTGTCGAAGTTCAGGTATATAATAGCAGGTATATTTAGTCATGCTTGCCAAATCAGGCAAAGTTGAGTTTCGTCAAGCATCATTTGACAAAGGGCATGTTAAATTTCGAAGTAGGATTGAAGTGTTGAGCATCTTTCTCGGGAAGGGCATTGAGCAGAAAACAAAAAAATAGAATTTCCACCTCTATTATGTAATGCATCGAAGCGAGTGATGGATACAATTTTGCAAGGATGAATTCAAAGCCTGTCATCACACCGTTCTCCGTATAGTTGTTCCTGATTACAAGAATTTATTTTAAATGCCCTTTCTAATACTGTATAAAAATTTCTGAAATAAGGGAAACCGAGCTTTTCTGCTCATTTTAATTTCATAGGCATCATGCGCCGGTGACTTTTGCATTCTGTCGTATTCTCCACTATTTATTACCCTATATATATACTTGCTGAATAAACCAAAATAGATCCAAGAAACGAAAGACGACAGCGAATAACGAGGAGAGTTGCAGAGTCAATCTGCTGGGTGCGATTTAAAAGTAGTCGAATTAATTGAGGAACTGGAAGTAAAATAAAACACACTCGGGCTTGCTTTCGTGCTCGTGGTACCTCGGGGGATTTACCATGGTGCATAAAGACGGTGAACGCACACACTCCAGGAGCAGCAGATATAGGGCACGGTACGTCCTGGTCTTATCGTACGACTGGTGTCAGACACAGTGAGAAGACGACCCCGTCGCTCACGATGACGGAAACCTGTCAAAAAAAAAGTACCAGCACGTATACAGACTGGCTCTTTTTTATTTCGCGTTTTCATTGAAACTCGAGTGTTTGAATTTTGCTTCTATATATATATATTATATACTTGAATAACGCAGGGAATTACTGGAGTTTATCTATACATTACGTAACATATTTCTACTATGCGTCATGATCACAACAACAACAACAACAACCAAAAATTGAGTATACGCATTTAAATAGAGGAAGACCTCGTCTAGTGGATGAAGTACAGTATAATTTTTAAGAGGTAGAATAATGAGAGAAAACATGTTTCACAGCACGATGAAAAAAAATGTATCGCAGTTTCTATACGGAGATTGAAGAATAAAGCATCCATCATCACGATATATCATCTTTGGTTGCTATACTCTCGTATATCCAACTGAAATGACCGAGAAGTGCTTCGTGAAGAAGTCTCTCGCACTCTCGTATCTTTTCCTTTCCATCATCAGGTATTACTTACTTACTGACTGACTTGATAAATATCAGGATACACTTACGCACCTTCGTGCAGGTGATGAAATAGTGCGTCCATTTGTAGCTTCTTCCTTCAAGAATCAAAACACTACTTGATCATATACGTATGCGTACGTACGTACATGTGCATGTGTTCAGAGAGAGAGAGAGAGAGGAAAGTTGCGTGTTTGCCTTTATATACATACAGCATATATAACTGACGCCTCGTTCGTCGTGGTGTGCGTGAGAGAAAGAGAGAGAGAGAGAGTCTTTCTCTGTTTGAGTGCTTATGGGTATGTGTGTGTGCGTGTGTTTTGCGGGAAATGAGTGACTATCTGACCTGAGGGGAGAAGAAGAAGAAGAATAAGAAGAATAAGAAATGAAGAAGAAGAAGAAGAAGAGCAGGACGATGATTGGGACCCGGTTCGGGCGGGATTCATCATCAATTTGCCACCCGAACCGGGCGTAAACGCAGACCTGCTCGGAATCTTTGCTCTGATGGATTATGGCAAGCCCGGCTGGTGTGGAACAAACCGGCTTATTACAGCATTTTCATTTTCATTTTTTTTACAATGTTCTTGCTCATTGGTCAATCCTTTTTTCCTCATCTGCTGCTGCTGAGATGTACGCATCACATTCAAATAGGTCTTCCCCGGAGCAAAAGAGTGTCTCTCATCATCGTCGTCCCTTATTTATTCCAAAAGAATATAACTGGGTGTATATACTGTATATGGCTATTAGAGGGCACCCAAAAACTGCATTAGTCAATTTGAATGTAGGATCACTCCATGAAATTATTTTCAATTCTTTCATTTTTTTTAGGAATGTGATGCATCTGATGAGGATGAGTAATAGAATACCAGAAGGCTGGAATTCCTAATTGTTGAAGCTTAGCAGTAGGATTCACGTTGAGTCTTCCAGCATATAATACTGTGTATAGAAACCCCGCATTTCTAGCCTATTAAGCTCGAACAAAAATCAAGAAATGGTTTGATAAAGTTGAAAAATGCATCAATGAAATGAAATTTCAAAGTAGCATTTATTCTTGGCAATACCCTGCGTTACTCAGATTCTGGTCCAAATTTCCCCATTGATTCACAGTAATTAATTGAGTAATGCAGCATATATTTGCCTCTAAAATGCTTTAAATTCAAGAGTCTAAATTGTAAAGGTTATAATTGTGTTGAGGCGGTTCGCGATAAAAGAGTGTTTTCATTACTGAGCCGAAAAGAAAACTCTCCCTATTTTTTATTAAAGAATAAATAAATCTATAAGTCTTTCACTTTCCAAGGCTATTTTGGCCTCACAAACATACGATTGCGCATTCGTACACGTGAAATTTACTAAAAACCTTGAATGAGGATTTTAGTGCAAGAATTTGCTTTAAAAAATATACTGTATTCATGATGGACTTTCAAATACTATACTATTTACTTTTCGGTATGCTGAGTATAACATTTATTAGACAGAATATCACCTGTTTCTTGAACGTTCCTGATATTGAAGAATGCTGATGGAATCTCGGTAACAATAATCCTGGACCAAATACTGTACATCGAGAAATATTACAATGCGACATAAACCCAAGATAACCGTATTGTCCATTATTATTGGCGCCTTGTGAATTTCTTTGTGAAAATTATTGCCAATTTTATCTGCCCGAAGAAATACATTTCCGATTGTTTCTTCCGATGACATTCAAACACGCTTGTTCTTTCTAGATGTTTTAAGTTTTCTTTCTTTCATCGTGAACTTGACAATTTGTTTTTCCTCTCATCCGCAGCGGGGTGAGAGGAATGTCTCAAACTCTGTGATACCTTAAAAATGAAGAATAATGATTTGTGATCAAATCTCATCCTCATTTACCCATCTTGCTTAGTTTCAACATTCAGGAAAAGTATACGGTAACAAACAACATTTACTGTAACTGAAATTTCCCCTTCATTTTCAATTGAATCAAAGAGCAGAGAAAATAAAGCCGTTTATTGGTTTGATGCCGGCAAATTTCCGTTTCCGCCGTCCCATCAGCAGCACGGCTGCAAAAGACCGAATGTACCACACGGTCTTTGCATATGCTGTATAATATACTGTACTTGTGCATAACCTACATGATGGGGATTGTTGCCCGGATGAAACGGGTCGCATGTGTGGACGTGCACATCCGTTCATGCGACGGATTTGAATGTTCGAGTCGTCTCCCGATTATACGGCGGACCCTTTCTAATATTATATGACAGACAAACCCCCCTTTTTGATATTTCCCCACAATGAACCCATCGGGTGCCGGCTACCCGTATTCCCTCCCCCCATCACCCGCCGGAATGCAAATGTGAAAAACTCGTTGGTGTTGCTGCAATAAAAGAGAGAGAAAAAAACAACCTCGGTCATCATCACGGGTGCGTGTGCAGCACACTACAGCTATAAGGGGATATCCAACAAAAGTCACTTACAGCATTCGAGAGCATATCAGACCGGTTCTTCCTGCACTGCTGATGGTTCCACTTCGTACTGCATTTCGCCCCAAAGGTACTGCTGGTCTCCTGCCCCGACGTTTCCCAGCACCAAGTACTGTTCCGTAATTTGACACGGTGCCATCAATTGCTCGTCTGCACCGCAGGAACCAATTACCTTTCCAAGAGTAATGTCCTCGATTACATAAGCGATTCGAGTCGGCGATTATTCCTCTTCGGTCTTATTATTATTACTAATGCCAGCAGTTTAGCGAATTATTCTACAGTGCAAATTATCTTTTTCTCCTTGTTTTCTGCTATACGAGTGCACGAGAGAGAGAGAAAAAACACAACTGTCTCAAAAGAGAATTAAAGTACTGTAATTGAAAGTGGGAATGTGCAAAAAATTATTTGCTCACTTCTTTTTTTTTAGGAAAGGGCTCTTCAAGTAAAATATTTTTTGCATCAACTCTTCAAATCCCTCTTCAATTTAATTCTCATCAGTGTCCTCAATCAGCAGACGGAAGTACCCTTTTTTACTGTACAGTACTTGCATTAATCCATCAATCTTTTCAGAAACATTGTTTTCAAACACGTATTTCTGTATGAGGAAATAATTTGCTTGCCCAAGCATTTACAAGTGGAAAATCTTGACAATTACTTTGCTCAGTGTCGCGGGCCTGAAAAGGCACAATGATGATGATGATGATGATGATGACAATAAGGCTGGAACTTTGTTGAAGCCCACACGCGAGCCTCGTTTTCGAAACTTATTGGAAGAGCAAAACTTGGCGGCCGCCACAAGATAAAGAAACACCGGCGCCATAAATCACTCCGCCGATTTTCGTCGCCCGGCGTTATTGCCGTCTTCTCGCGCTTCTTTTCCTGTATATGCTCTCGTTCTTTCTTCTCGCTTTTATTTTTTGTTTTTTTCTCTCATCATCAGCACTATCCTTTTTCCAAGAAGGTCTTCATCATCGCATGTTTTTTTGTGGTGTGTGTGTGTGCATCTTTCTCAGTCTTTGATCTTCATTATGTTTCTTCGGGCAAGAAGAGTGAGAAAGTGGAGAGGAATAAAACACGGAATCGTGAGGCGGGATAGTTGCAATTCCGGGGGCGCCAAAACCGTGAGATGAGACAGTTTTTTGGCTTTCTACTTATTTTTTTCTGGATGAAGAGATAATCGATAAATAACACAATGTTTTAATGTATCTTAATCCGTGTAAAAACACTACTACTGAGAAGAACCTTTGAGAATCCAAATGTCAGATATGCTGAAAAAATATTTAATGATACTGTATTCATTTCGTTCAGGAATGTTGGACAAAGAGTCAAACACGCCAGTCGTTTTCTTGGTATGCAGAGTATAAAATTCAAGGGAAGCAAATTTCCCACCTTTTTTCTTTGATATAAATTGTTAAATGGACCGCATCATCAATTGGATTGCGAGAAACGCAATCCAATGAATAATGACGATGACTCGGTTAGTGTTGAACAATATATTGTATGCCACGAATAAAGTGTTGAATTCAAGATGCAAATTTGTGTCCTGGCGTCAATTGCGACATTTCTCCTTAGTTTCGGGATATATATATACAGTATATGCATATAACAAGTAGGTTATTATGTGGCCGGGCTGAAATCCCTGCTGCAAAGTACTGTACTGTATTAGCCACCACGCACTGCTGATGACGACGCTGAAAATTGAAAAAAAAGAGAAAAAAATACAAGGACGAATTGAATTTAAAGGGGGCTTTCGCTCGGCGGTTCAGTTTTCGGGATAATAATCCCGAAATTCATTACGTGGGCGGGGTGATTGGCGCTATTGCTTCACGGTCTTCGGTCCAGCACCTTTCTTTTATTATCATCACCATCATCACCATCATCGCTGGGCTTTTTTTTTGTGTGCTGTTTTCTTGCGGACTTGCGTGATTTTAATTGGCGGTGTTGGGTTAATTCCGGTCACGAGGGCTTCCATCCAGCCTCTCGATGCCCCGTCGGGAAGGTAATGGATTGACTGACGGCGGGAATTGGAGCCCAGGGAATGAGACATCACACGGTTTCCGAGACCAGACTTTCGGATATCGGCCTTCATTTTTTATTTTATTTCATTTTTTCGCTTCAGTACAATATTTATTATTTCCATCAGATTCCCCGTTTCCTCTTTTTTTTCCTCTTCTCATCGGTCGTCGTCCAAACTCGTGACACGGTTGCCAACGTGAGATCATGTACAATACTTGAAACGCGTACAGGTATGCACGATAGTCTCTGTGGAAAACAAAAAGGAACCAGAAAAACATTCGTTGTATAGAGAATGTTGTTGCGGAGAACCCGCGTACAACACTGAGTTAGAAAGCATACAAAAATCTTTGCTATGCAGAGAAAATTGTTGTAGACAAGATAGAATAACAAGTACGACCTCTCTCAGCTGCGCATAGTCCAACTTTACGGTCGTTTAGACTCTTTCGTAACATAGTTCGTACTGTTTATGCGGAAAATGTGACAAATGTGACATATATTGGTTTTTTACGTATTGGACAGGAAAACTCTATATAATTTACTCATCGAAAATATCTTTAACACAATCTTGTCCACGTTCCCTATTAATGTTTAGAACCCTTTGAACCTGTGATAAAACGTGGTTAGAAAAATGTACGACATTACCACTTACTTCAAGACATGATCAAAAGAGATATTCTACTGATGCTACAAAAATACTAAGCGATGAATTGGTCCATGTTATGGAATTCTTCTGAGTGTAATGCGTTTTTTCTTCTTCTTTTTTTTCAAGATCACAGATTAGAAAAACGTTTCCTGGGTGTTAAAAAACGAGCTTAAAAAGAACCTTGAGTAGGAGGAAGAATTTGTAGGTATGCTCAATAACTCTATTTTATTAATAAAACTATAAAAACCTTGGGGAATTCGTTCATGACATATATATCTGACGCGTAAATGAGGCTATAAATTACGCCATTTCTTTCGAAAATCACGCTGCTTTTTAAATTGTTTAAAACGAATTAATAATTTTCGTGATCTCATACCAATTTACGCTCATCAACCGGATTATAAAAAGGAAAAAACGATCCCGGGCACACCCATCCAACCTTAATTTTTTTTTCCCGTGCTTTATAATAACGTTCAAATTAAAAATCGGCAATGAAAACTGCTGGTATTATTGGGCTATTCTGCGCCCCGGATGTCGGAGGCAGCAGAGTAGAGATATTATTGAGTCGGTTGGCGGGTCTGGCTCCTCAGCTGTGTCTCTCTCTCTCTCTCTCGGTGCCCTGGGTCATTATCACCGCCATCATCTCCTGCTGGCCACCGGTTCAATTGATTGCCAGGACGCATCTAGCAATAATTACCTCGCATCAACACATCCTAAACATCCCCCCGAGGGAGTGAAATGGTGATGGAAACCCCACCGCGATGTTCTTGCTCTTGTTGAATTTCTTTTTGTTTTTTGATTCCACGCGCTCTATATTATAGTACACTCGTATACAGTACAGTATTACTATTTGTTCTTTCGCTTCATCTCTTTTATAATCGCCCCCCAATCGTCGCAGCTTTCCTTTATAATATATATATATATAGCGATGAAATTAGGAAAGAAAATGTTGCCCAGCATGTACGCACATGCTTACTTGTATATATATATATATATATATATATATATATATATATATA
>CAJPEX010001788.1:0-36763 GCA_905338405.1 Notodromas monacha
GCAAAAATGGCTCATATTGTCAACAAATTGAGTAAATCTGCAGGCATTAATTTAATTTCTTCAATTTTTGAAATGTATGTCTAAGAATGACATATTCCCTCAATGTATTATGAGAGATGAACGATTTGTTCCGGGTTTCAAAGAAAAATTGAATTGGAAAGAAATAAGCATTGCAAAAAATGGCCCAATTTTTGCAAGTTGGGTTGGGTGGGGAGGGGGTTTGGATTCGGGAGTTCTGGTTATCCCTTGTGAACGCTGAAAAGCGGCAAATAAAGTTTTCTGTTCATTCATTCAAAATGGCCCATGTCATCAACAAATGGAGTAAATTTGCTAGTATTAATTAAATTTACTAAGTTTTAAAAATAAATTTGTAATGAGAATCAAAAGAGATGAAAAGATTCTTGTGAGTGTCAGAGAAAAAAAGGAATGATTGATTGATGGAGACACATTTTTATGATCAGTCTTCATTGGAGTGCACTTGAGCTCCACCTTGGTCTATATAACCAGAGCTGTCTTTTCAGCCCCACCCTTTTCTTCTTCCAGATTTTTCTGCATAAATCGCGCCTTTGTGCTATTGTTTTTGTTGCCTGCCGAAGCATATTTTGGCAGCTTGAGTTTTTTCGAGGTCAAATAAATTTACTGTTATCATCTCTGGTGTTGAGCAGGATTTTGGAGCCAATAGCTGAGGGCTGTTTTGAGATTTTGATGAGAAAGCAGCATCTCAACATGCATTCAAGTGCAGTACAGTGCAGTGTTATGCAAAGTACTGTAAGTGTTTGGTCATGGCATGTAAGGAATGGTTCTCTGATTGCAAAAATATTCCTTTTAAAGTTTCAAGTACAGTAGCTTTTCTTTTATTTCCCCAAGAAATTAAATCTAGCAGACAAAGAGTGAAGCATGGTTCAAGAAAACTACTGACTCAAATTTTGTGGACCCTCTTGAAGCAGATAGTTAGTAACTGTGTAAGTGAAGATGATAACAAGGTCTTCAAGGTTACACTTCTAAATGCTCATTAATCCTCTTCAACAGAACTTGTTTGTCCTTGGCTGGGTTTTGGTTGATGGTCTTGGAGTACTCTTGCTGTTCATCATTTGTCAGCCATGAATCAATGATCTTCAGGGCCTCAAGTAGTATATCAAATTGTATGTCCCAAGAAATTGAGTTTAAAATAATATATACTGTGTATATGTGTGTATAGTTGGACCTCTCCAAGTCTTACCTACTTGAGTCTGACTAAAAACTTCCCTAATTCAAATTTCCAGTGAAAATCTGTCCTTTTCCAGAAGGTTGGATGTAAATTGAGCCTCTATGACTCAAACATTTTGGAGTCAAACGGTTTAGTCTAATTTCAAAGGCCTTTTTGTTGGTAACTTAGAGCACAATTTTAGAACATCTGTTCTCAAAAAACCTATGAAAATTAATTTTCATACTCTCCTGACAGGATTAAGCTTTTTCCTGTAGGCAGGACATTGACAAATAACGTTGTAGTCTTTTGGCCTAAAATAATTTCATGCAATTTACCCAACAAAATGAAGCCTAATTCCCTAACTTGAAAACTCCTTATTGAAAAATCTTGGGGTCCCACCAAATTCAGCTTAGAGAGTTATGAACTATATGTTACACAAACAAACCTATCTAAGTCAAATTCATAGGGACCATAAAATATCCAACTTGGGAGGTTTCAAGTTAAGGAAAAAAAAAATTTTTCTGCAAGGAAAAGTAAAAAAAAAAATTGTTAAATTGTGAATGAGGATATTCTGGGCCTAACATTGTTTCTTCACGAGTTTACAGCTTGCTGAAATTGGAGGCAGTGGTTCATTTGCTCAATTAGTCTTTCACGTCCTTTCAAGATGCATCATATAATTTCTTTTATTGATTTTCTCTTTTATATTTCAAGGAAATAATAATCAAAAGGCTTCAGAAAATTTGATTTACTGAGGTTTGAGAGAAAAGACTTCAATTTAGGGAGCTTTTTAATGTATTGCTTGTAAAGGAATTCAGATGGTAACTAGAAAAAAATTTGACTTTGGGTGGGGTTTGACTTATCAAGGTTCAACTGCTGTGTTGCTGTTTGAATCTCAATTTTTTCCAAAAACATATTCCTTGGTCCTCGTGGCTTTTCAATCCTTTCATGATCATAATACATAGTATATTAACTTAATTTTGAAAGAATATAGACCAAGGTAACACAGACTGACTCTATCTGCAGAAAAATTCGAGGGACCAGAAAAAAATTCTTTGCCGAAAGAATTTGGTTCTTGAGAACCCCGGAAGAGAACTCCATAAGATCTACAAAAAAAAATTGGCACACAGTGAAAAATCGTTGTAGACAGTATCATTGTAGAGAGAGTTCACCTGTACAGTTTTTCCAGAAGCCTGTTTTCCCATTAAATGTCAGAAAATAAGATAACTCAGTCTCAGTTACCTCACTGTGCCTGAAACAAATCAATCGCCTTGTAAATATTGTATGGAGCAAAATGTTATTTAGCATACCAAAATCTTTCGTGCTGTAATTTAAAAAAAAAAATACGCGAGTCAAAATATAAAATGCTGCATGTCGCGGAGAAACCGTCGCTCAAATTTAAAAAAACTGCAATAAAATAAGTTACAAAATAACTTTTCAACATTTTCTTTTTCACGAAGTCGTCTATTTTACGAGTCTCGAGCTTTATTTCAATTTAATTTCCCACATGTTTTATAAATTGAAGCCGTGAATCGACGGAAAATGTGCCATATGGTCGCGGATTTTTCGCCCAGCAGGTTTCATGAACTCTACATATAGAACCGTAGAAGTTTCCGCAACTTCATCTATCAGAAATCGTTTCGATTCTCGAGCCCCGAGCATGCGTTAATATTTTATTTACTATCGGAAAAATAAAATACTTAATTTAAAAGCAAAATAAGTAGTTTAAGGAAGAATCATCCCCTCTTTTCAGTGACTCACACACACACACACACACACACTTCACAAACACCAGCGCCCTTCACCCCAAACATCCCGAGTTCAAGTTCGTGAGTTCCGTCTCGACTTCATCCTGAGAAAGAAAAAAAAAAAAAGACATTCGCTTCCATTTTCCTCCCCGGAAGTAAGAACCCCCCCCCCTCTTCCCGTGAAAATGAATAAATGAAAGTGAAATGCCATGAGAAGCATATACGAAGGGGACACAAAGTGAGAGACGGAGAAGTAGATTCGAGTCTGCGTTAACATTGTGGAGTGACCCTCAGGCTTGGGCATCCGGACGACCTCGAAAAAAAAGATACCCATGTCGTGTGGGTTATTCCGTCGTCGGGGCGAGAGTGAATACCGTATTACCTGTATACAGCAGACTGCGTGTCATAATACAGTATCTATAGAGGGGAGCGGGAGAACATTTTCTTGTTGGACATCTGGCTCATGATTTGCTGATTTTTCTGCGATTTTGTGGCCCAGTTTTTTTTCTGCTGTTTCATCCGTGTGGAGGATTCGTGAAAAAATGCACTGAAGCTATCAAAATTTGCGCTGAAGTTTTATTTGGGAGCAGCAAGGAATCCTCATAAAATTTGTCGAACTTCTGTGCATTTTTTTTATAACTTACATCTTGCAAACGTTACGAATTTACCAGGAATAATTTTCTATACACAGCGAGTCTGTCGATCGAAATCGACTGAAAACTTGAGCGGAAAAATTTTCTTTACGCACTTGAAAAAAAAAATAATTCATGAACAATGTTTTCAAATTTTTTCGCTTTTTTATGACTGTCCGATCGTAATTTAAATTCTGAAAAAAAATCTAAACGAATATAGTCCTAGTTTTTGAAACAAAGATTATTTCTAGCGACATATGGTTCATTATACATCGTTATTCTTTCAAATACACGCATAAATTCCTGTTCTGTTTAATCCCTATAAAGATATAAAACAAATTAACTGAACCAATTAAATTTTACCATGCGGGTACAATTTAGGACAGTTCTAAAAATGCGGACCAAGGAAATGGGGAACATTTTACATATTTCTATGCAGTAAATATTATTATAGGCTGTATTGAAATGAAATGCTGAAAATGGTTTGAAACGAAGGTTTTTCTAAGTCTGTGAAAAGTACGGGGGAGACTTTTGCCTGACAGCATGGCTTATTATCCATTAATTGCCTTGTAATTATACGCATCGTTTCCTCGGCTAATGGATCCCTACGAATGTACAATGAATTAAGTGAACCGAAAAGAATCTACCGTGAAGTTGAAAGTGGAACTGCGCTGAAAAGTAAAAGCACAATTTTCGCTAATCTGAATAAAAAAATCGTGCTGAAAAAAAAAACTTTGAGGAAAAACTGTGTCATTTGAACCAAACGTGGATTTTTCTTCCATTATGCGACTCATTTTCCACTCTATAAAAACATCTGAAAAATTGAGTAAATGAATTCAATACATTTGTAAGTCGCGGAGGAACTGATGCCAAAAAATCAAATCTTCGATTTTTCACCTGCTGCGGAAATTTTTCCATTATCAAAAATTTGATCTGAAGTTGTGCTGGCTGAATTTTATAAATATTTGCGAAAATTATTCAAGTGCAAAAAGAATTGGATGTTTTGTGTTAAAGCACCTTTTTGTCAAATGAAAAGTAAAGCAAGTGTTCCCAAAAATTGATCAAAGATTTACTTTTTAATAATTTGACGCAATTACCCAAATTATTGCTTGCTCGAATTATTTTTCAACTTTATTTTTCAATTAAACTCTCCAAGCGCTGAATTCTTTGAGTGTAGTTCCATGAATCCTTTTCATTTCTACAGTTATTTTGATTTTCTTCATTAAAAAAAAACCCACTCGCATATAACTCACAGGAAAAAATCAACCTTCAACTCCTTTCATTCCACGTTTCGTCCTCTCGAAATAAGGCTATTCAAATTTATTCATGAAGGCTGAGCATCTCATAACACTGCTGAAGATGGTGCTGTTCATATAAAGATGGCGGTGTTTGATGTGAGAGCAGATATATGCAGCTGATGCTCATCTCAATTTGAACATTCCAAGTTGTTTTTCTGGTTCGAATGCTTCTGGCAGACGATCAAGTGCCAGAGGGATACGATTTTTCGGCTGGTTTATTTTTTGAATTGCAGAAAAAAAAGTTTGTGCAATGTTTCGGTCGAGAGCCCTTGATTTCCCACGTACATGTTTCTGTCTTTCTCCCTCTTTACTGTCTCATTTTGCTTTGATGTCTTTCACGTATTCATGTCACGTTTTACCCGCGGGGGCAGAAGCAACAAATTGCGGCAATAAATGGAGAGAGAGAGAGAAAGAGAAAAAGAAAGAAAGAAAGAGCAACACGGTGCCGCGGGGCATTCTCGTGCGCCTCTTGCGACACCGGCGTCACAGGGCGAGTCACTCCGCAATAGGGGCTGTGATTCGTTGAAAACCATTTCTTCTTGTTTTTTTTTTTTGGGTCCCAGTGAACTCAGTTCTTAATGTTTTTGTTGTTGTTGTCACTCATTTTTTTTTAGAGAAAAAGGGACATGCATGCCTGCAAGAGCATGAAGTTATTGTTTAAAATTTCCCTGAAATGGTTTTAAACAGTTCATTTGTCAAAGTTAGGCACAGAAGAAAAAATATTTTGGAGAAATTCTGTACAAGAACCAAAGAATAATAAATAAAAATGTGTTTTTTGATCACGCAGTCTTCACAATTTTGAAATAACTGAAGGTTTACTTGACCAAACGAAAACCATCACCATCAGGTGTATGTTTTCGGTAAAATGGCAGAATTGCAAATTATTCAACTGTGAATGAATTCGAGCCATGTCTCGAAATAATTTTCTACAGTTAATTTTGAAATTAAGAGTAAGAAACGCTTTTAAACGAGAAGGAATGGGATCACACATTTTTTCTTCAGCTGATGCTGATTGATTTCTAGATAATGTGAATTATTTTTTACGAATTCAACAGACATACGACTAGAAAATTCCTTAAAACCACAGTCGAAAACTTCCAAATTCAGGACAATCGATACCCTGTTCTGAATACTAAAAAAATGTCATAATTTCCATGATTCGAACTTGCTGAAATATTAATTCAGTTCTCATAAAGCTTCATAATCACTGTATAAACAAACTCTTGTTGGACCACATTGTGCACTGATTATCTATTGAAGAAATAATAAAAAAAATTAGTGCTTCGACTTTTAGTGTAGGCATTTCGATTTACTGTAGCTACTTGAAAAGCTATCAAATATCAGTTGTGAAACAGAGGTTTATCTCGCGTTTATCCACCATTATTTTTTTATGTTGGGTTGCGTTGACATTTTTCCCCACTTGAGATAATGGTTTTTCTGAAAGAACCAGGACATATACTAAGTCAAGGTAGTGGTTTCAGCACTCATTCATGCAAGGCATTAGCACAACCAGTTCCATTGAGTACCCACAAAAAAACTGCTTTCAGAAACCCCAAGCAGTACTTTGTGGTGTCTTTCAACATGTGCTGGGGCTACAAATTTGGACCAGTGATTTATGCTATTTATGTAACAGCTAGACCACATGACTGTGCAAAAAAAAGTCAATTGAAATTTTGTTTTGCCTTTCATGAGGAAACCTGATTAGAACTCACAAATGTTTCTAAAATTTTGAAACAGTGAGACCCCAAGATGCGGACATAATTGGTGCATCAAGAGTGTCCCTAAGTCAAAATGTCCCTGAGTCGAGTCTCATTTTCCTGTAGACTTACATTATATAATTTTTAATTGGTGTTTCATGTACAATATACTTGCCCTATAATTCCATGAAAATAAACATTTTCTCCCAATTTAAACTGATTCAATCAATGTATTTCAACACGATATGAAGATTTGGGGAATTGAATACTGATACCTCATCAGTACAGTACATAGAAGTGTTGGCATTTTCTGTAAAAATAAAATTCAAGTGAAAAAGAGAGAAGGAATAATTATCAACGTAGGAGGTAATTATTTTAAATTAGCTAAATAGATGGTAAATTGGCAAGAGAAATGCCCAAGAACTTTTCTTACATCAATTTTAACATCTGAAACATATGTTTCATGTAAATTTGCTTGAAATTTATTTTCAATTTTATTGCAAAATGTCCCTATGTTGAGTCAATGTCAGGACTTTTTTGTGATTTTTTAATGGTAAAATAAGTGTCCCTAGGTCGAATTGTCCGCAGGTCAAGGCGTCCGCATGTGGGGGTCTCACTGTACTGTACCTAAGTCTTTATGATACAGCCCACCTGTCTGCAAAAAAATCACCTAAAATGTTGTTTTGCTTCTCATGATGGAACATTATGAGCACTTACACATTTTTCTAGAAATGCAAAATACCAAATTCTTGATGCCACAGCCCAACTGTGTGTGCTTAAAAAAGTACTTCAAATTTTGTTTTGCTTTTCATAATGAATCATGATTATAGCACTCACAAATGTTTTTTAAAGTATGAAACAAGAAATTCTTCATGCTGCAGCCCACTTGTCCTTGCAAGAATTACTTGAAAATTGTTTTCATGACCCAATGTGATTAGCGCTTACAAATGCTTTTAACCATTGGATGGCAGAGGGTTCCTGGCCATCTGGGGGCAAGGTTGGGATTTTTTGTGGGAGGGGCATTTCAGTTTGAACAAAGGTCACTAAAATGCCCCCACATTGCCAATGCCTACATTGCAAAAAATTTGAGGGTAGGATATCCATTTGTCTCAAGAAATCTCCTATGTTAATCCTAAGCTGGATATGCAAAAAAAAAACCAGCCAGGGAGGAATTTTTCTTTCTGAGCCATTTCTGCAGGATTATAAAAAAATATTGGACTTTTTCCTGACTTAGGCCTTGGTTCAAAAATCATATTTTTTATTTGCAGCCTTCTTGAGAACAAAATTTTGAAAAAATATCCTGACTTAACTGCACAAGGGTTATAGATTATAAATGCTAAATTCTCTATGCTGCAGCCCACCTGCATTTGCAAAAAATATCACCTCAAGTTTTGTTTGTGATTTTCATAATGAAACATGATCAGCACTCATAAATATTTCGAAAAAATTGGAATGCTCTTTTGGAAAAATTGGTTCATAAATTCTAAAAATCTGTGGTGGGCTTGGAAATTTTGCATGCCAAAGAAAGAAAAAAACCCCTACATATTTTTTAATAATGGCTCATTGCAAAGTTTCAGTTTAATCAGTCCATTTTTGGGGGCATTGCGAAATGTTGGCGTCAACTCCTCCACAGCTGTCAAAAAAGATGCTCATCAAGAATAAGCTCGCAAATGGCAAGATGAGGAAAAAAAAATGTGGGGGATCTTGATTGCAGAGTCACCCATCAGGTGCCGACGATAAGACAGCTGTCACATGTCGGAGTTGGAAGGCGTCCCTAATAAGCTATTTTTATGTTTATGTTTCTATATTTCTCTCATTTACTGGTGGGCAAAGCGAAACGCAATGACTTCCCGACCTGCTTTATGTTGGGCAAGGATTGCAAAAGAAAATGACTTTGATTTCCGCAAATAAGAGTTGTCCTCTTTTTTTTTCCTGGTATAGATTGTAAAGTACAGCGCAATGATGCCTCGGTTAATGGACTTGATTTCCTTCAGTGAGACATTCATGATTAAAAAATAAAAAATGAAATTAAACATTTGCAATGAATTTTCCTGATTCTTCTCTGTTTGACTGGTTTTTTTTTAACACATCTCATCAACAGTGCAATAGTGCTTCAGTTTATGGACTTGATCGTGGGAAGTTCATTTTCTAAAAAAAAAAATTATTCTACGCATACCGTAATCAGACCACGTGAAGTCAAACTACAAGGAACCCAAATCTATTCAACTATTACTTGAGAAGTTTTTTGGCAAACAAAGGTAGCATTTTTATTAAGAAGTGTTGGATTAATTACAAACATGTGAATTGATGATCTTTTAGGATTCAAGCTACAGAATTAGTTATTCACTTGCTAAAAAAGCCTCTGTTGTGAAGAATTACTGCCGAATTGACTCTTTTGTCATGTTTTTGACACAATTTATTGACCATTCCCAAAGTTTGAGACTTCAGGATTATATTTCTGAAAAGGGCGCGCCAATGTGGATTGGCGTGCTGAAAGACAAATGGCAAAACCATCTGGCAGAAGTTAAGCCTCCAGAGAGATAGTCCCCACAGAAAACAACAGGGGTCCTTCAGTTATATGAGGGACAGAATTACCTGAAAAACATGGGAATTTGATGCATTACTGCGCCTGTGTCTGCAAAAAAATGCAAAAGAACTGTGTTGAATTTGCCTGAAAGAGGCTAAATGCTTTATCTTTGGCAGGTTGCATGCCTGCCAATTTTTCTACCTTTTTATTCCATCTCAAAACTTGTAAAACTCTCTCAGAGCATATGCAGGAATTTTTTGACAAACCCACTTTTGTAAAATCTACTCTCTGCACATACATTCAAGTATGTACTTCTCTCTTCTGGAATTTCTCCAGATAAGATTTGTACATCTGTGCCTGGCAAAAAAATATAAATTTTACCAACCAAGAGCATGTGCATTTAATTTTATTCGAGCCAAAATCAGCATTCTAAGCTATTCAAATATCATCTGAACTTGAGCAGAAAGTGTTCTGAGCTGCCGCCTTGTGGTTGACAAAACATTTTTTCAATGATGAATCCTACTTTTTTCAGAACTTGTAGACTGGTAGGCATTGACTTACCTTGTTTTGACTCAGAATGTATTCATGAAGTCAGATTCATCATTCTTCTGCTTGTGGTCCTTCATTCCAGGAAGAAATAAAAGTTTTCAGCATTTTCTGCCATCAAAGCAGATTCTCAGACAACGATGGAGAAAAAATAAATCTTCATTGCAAAGTTTCAAGAAAGTTTCGCGTCATTTCCTACTCACCTTTTCTTTCCTCCTTGTTGTTCAGTAACTTTCATTTTTCTTCCTCCTCCTCAAGTCAAAAAAAAATTCTCTTTCCGTCGATCTGCTGGAATTCTTCATATATTCCGAGTACTCGTGCGTGGAATTCCTTTTTTCCCTCCGCTGGCGCTCAAAATTTTTCTTTTGGTAGAAATTGTGCAGCAGGTGTTCTTTTCTGGTTAGATCGTTAAAAAAGAGAGGGAGAAATTTTTGAGTCTCTACTGAATATGAACGGGAAACTATGACCTTGATCCTCGTCCAGATAAGGCTTAAGGAGCACCACGCCTGACGAAGCACACACTGCGCAGGTGAATCGAGAATAATGCCCGTCATCTTCCGGGATATCCGTCGTGTTGTGCTTTTATATAGGTACATTTTTGATAAAAAGAAAAAGATTATATATAAGAACGACCGACATAAAAATTGCAGAAACGATGCGACTCTGAAGGCGAAGATATAGAAAAATTTCAGGATGTTTCAAAGACGCGTGTACATATCAGTATATAAGGGTTTTCTCAAAAGTTCAATGGGGCATTTCGAGTAACTGATTGTGTTGACAGAAGAAAATTTTGAACGCTTCCTTGAGCGTATTTTGGAAGTCTCTCTCTCCCTCTCTTCCAAGGAAATTAACTTGTCTTATTTTATTGTGCATATATGAAATATATACATTTGTTATTGTTTTGTAAACTTGAAGTTATTTAATTTAACTGACTGCGGGATAACGCATACAAGAAAGATAGAAGAACTTAATTAGTTTTCTTTTCAAATAAAAATTTTTCGTTTTTGAATGACCAACCGGAAGCGTAAAATCGTGAATTATTCATTGAACAGTGAGTCCATGCATTGAAAAATACGCGTATTGAAATGTTAAATAATTCAACCAGAGCCGAAAAGTGTTTTACGTTGCCTGAGGATTGATTTCTCGAATATACAGGCCATTTTCATGCGAACGTCGCCACAGATTTTCAAACTTTTGAAAATCCCCCAGAATCTAGTGGATGACATGGATCGATTCCTATTCTCTGTATCCTTCCTTTTCTATGCGTATATCTATTGCTTTTCATATTTTCTGTCAAGAGAACTTTGTGAAGTGGCTTTCGAGTTCATTTCCTGCTCTTGATGGAGAAAAGATTTCCATCACCTTGTGCTATTTTTTTCTCTGCTCAGATGTTCAAGTCCGCAAGTTTACACTTGCGTATAATGAAAACCGTTTTTTCGTCCCTCTTCCATGATTACAAGAGTTTTTTTCTTTGCGAAAGACCGTGGATGACTTCAAAAATATTAATCCATTCTTGGTTGACACTTTTTACGTCTCTAACATCTCTTGACTAGTCTCCTGATGAAGTGAACACCGACGTTCAAGAGTTTATTCCCCAAAGTTTCATTTGCGTTTGAAATTCGGAATTGAATGATCTTTGCAGCGTTTATATTTTCATTCAGAGACTGATGAAAGTTGGAAAAGCCCGTTATTTCATGAATATGCAAACATCCTGGTTTCACGGCGATACACAATTTATTCGCGGCCTTGAAGATATTCAAATAACCGGCCATTGTTTCTGGTTGAAAAGGAAGTTTACACACTGTTGAAAATATCCCGGCCAACGATTTCTCAACCAGTCGTGAATCCCCGTGACCTTTCAAGCCTCATTAAAAAAGAAACAGGTTTCGAAGATACGGATTATTAAAAAAGATAAAATAAAAACCGTGGACAAATTTACCACCTTTCCTGTTCCTTTTAATATGACTCCAGATAATAATAAAAAACTGCAATCCACTCCCCTTAATTAAAAATTCATGTTCGGCATGTGATTCAAGAAAAGACAACATACAGATTACAAAAATGAAGAAAATAATACTTTTCGGTTAATCAGCTGTTTTGTGCGAAGAGTATATTCAATCATAATTTTTAGTACTTTCGATTATTTATTTCCTTGGTGCTTTTTGGTGCAAATTGTTAATCACAGCGCAGTAATATGAAATTTCTTCTGCGCAAAAATTGACGAGGATATGGGAAAATGGATTAATAAACTTTAATCACAGCAAGTAGGGATGGATGATGAATGGGTCAAAAGTTTTGAAAATTAAATTCATTCTAATTTTGTCTTTATCCAGGGCTTCCCATTTTTTTTTACAACATTTATTGTTTAGAACAACAACCTCTTAAAAATAGAAAATAAGTGCTCATTCATACTGCTGATGCAAAAAGATGAGTTCAAAAATGTTTTTTCAACTTTTGAATAAATTGAGGGAAAGCAATTTCCTTCACTGGTGGTAGATAATTTTCTTGTCACTGTAAAATCTTTCATTCAACTGTATTATAATAAATGGAACACAGGTAATGTACTTGAAAACTTCAAACTAGACTTTATTGTGAAGGTGTCATTGGTCCATTGGATCCCAGACAAAGGGATTGAATTGTGCAGCCATCAGAATGCAAGTTTTGAATAATAACTCAAACTCTTTTCAGAGGAGTTCATTCTCATTGCCCAGATCATCATTTGGCTGTTAATGAAATGCTTGGAATGGCAGAGTCAATTGTAAGATTGCTTGGTTAGCTCAGAAGAATGAATGAGATAATTCAAGTTAAAAGGCCATTTAACGCAAGATTCTCACTTTTTCTCTCAAAGAGGAATGAAGGCTTTTATATCCAGGTGCTCAGACTGGGTCAGGAAGAAAGCAGGTGATTTCTTGGCATTCAGACAATCTTGGCATTCAGGATTGGCCAATTTAGGGAAAATCAAGGAAGTGATGACCACTTCTTGGCCTTGGGTGAGGCTCAGTGAGTCTTGCAAAAACAGGATTTTGGCAAGGCTCACTGGCCTCATATGCAACAAGTTCTTTTGGCCAGTTGCAGCCAGGTGCAGCAGCTGCGCCGCTTTGGGATGTTACAGAAAAAATGAAATTTGAAATCCCCAATTCCATTTTCTAAGACCTGTCTGAATGCCACACAAAATACTTTAAATAATTGAAAAACCTCCTTCATTGACAATTTATTTGCTCTGACAGTAATTTTTCAAGCAGCTTTCTTCAGTTGATAATTGGCCATTTTTTTATGCTGATTGTGAATATTGATTTATAAATTTCCACTGTTGAACTATTAGTTGTTGAAATCGTTGCTCACATCTTTAAATAAAATCCCTCAGAAATGAACAGTGGCTTCTGCACTTTTGATAAAATAAAAATTCACATCCAGGACCGTGGTGCACTGAAACTTCAGAAGAACTTCTCTTCAAGTATCCGACGAAATGTTTAAACTTCGGCCTTTCAAAATTCATTAAAACTCTCTCTCTTTTTTTCAGATAAAATCAAGAAAAAATCCAATGTGAAGAGAATAGCCCAGCGGAGTGGTTGGGATTTTGTGACAATGAAATGAACTAGTTGCAACAACAAAAAAATCACGAGGATTCGACGCAGTGCAATTATTATTTGTTGATTCCGCGGACACGTCAACAGTGATTTCGTTTCCAGCATGGATTCAGAAAAGCTGGAGAAAATGCGAATTTCGCACAGCGGACTTGTGGCTCGTTCCCCGGAAGGACATGCTGCCAAGGGCATGCAAATCAAAGGAAACGAAGACCTTTGGGTAGAAATCCAGGCCCACACTTTCCGGAACTGGGTCAATGAACAAATCAAACCCACTGGTGAGTCCTCCATTTATTTTACTTTTCGAAAATATTGAAACCCTATAAAAATCGAGTGCTTCACAAATAGCCTCAGAGACGGAACTTAAAAAAAAGCAACGTGCACGTTGAGAATTTTACTTGCGAAAAAGGAGAGATTGAAAATTAAATTCCCATCTTCTCGAAAATCACCTGACTTTTGATGAGAGAATTTCGAAATACCCCGAAATTGCGTTTCGAATTTTCCTTGAGAAACAGAAGCAGGAAATAACGAATTGAGAATTTTCGCGCGCGGAAAAGTTTAAAATCATTTTCGACTGTCCAGTATCTTTAAAAAAATTTCAAAAAATGTTCGATCATTAATTTTTAATTTTTATATATTGTACTGTTCTCCTAAAATATAGATTATTGAGAGGAATGTTGACCGAGTCATAATTTCAGCAGAAGAAATTTAAAAGAAAGACTTGCTTCAAAGTTACTCATTCAAACAGCTGTTGCTTTAAATAAGAATTCTGACTCACAAAAATGGGTGAAAAATATTCTAATTTTCAAAATACTGACATAAGTTAGAAAAGTCAATAATATGAGTCAGCTTTACTCAATTCATTTCTTTTAGGAACAAAAAATTGAAACACAAAGGTTCTCATGATCACAATCTGGTCTTTTTTTTTGCCGATAATACTATTTCATGAAGTAATATATGCATTACTTTAAGTGCATCTCATAATTGCTATGCTAATTTGCGTGCAGAAAAAAATCCTGTCGTGTTCATGATGCATCTAAATGGATTCGAAGCTAAGTACCTGTCAACTTTTTTGACGCTTCCAATGGTAATTGTTTCAGGTACTGCTAATTGCAGTACTTTAGTTACATCCTCATATAAATTGTAGGATTAGAAATACATGAAAATTATCAAGGCGTGTTTGATGCAAATTGTTTTAAATCAAATTGAAAAAGAGCGCAGAGAATATTGTATCAAAAATCAAAAGATATTGACGAGTTCAGAAACCTTGTCGTCTGTTGAAACCTTTGAAAAAAGTTTGTCTTGTCCTTTTTTGAAAGTGCTTGCTGCCAATTTTTTTTTCTGTTTCGTGAAACTTCAATTTTCAGGAGAACATCATTTGAATCTCCTGTATCACTTAGCTATACACATTTATCTGCTTTTCCTTATAAGTTCTAAAATGTGTTTACAATTTCCACAATGAAAGTTTGAAGCTGATCGCACTTTCTTCATTGTTTTTCACTATGAAATATATTTGTTGAATGGTGGGAATTAAGACACAAACACACGGAAGCTTGTTGAAAATTGAATGCAGTTCTAAAGTGAATGAATCACGAACATGAATTTCGAAATGCTTAGGTACCCAGCAAGTACTTGCGAACTCAACTGCCAATCGACGAGATGTGATAAAAATGTCATGTACTTGGATTACAATCGGAAAACTTTAAATAGAATTCATCTTAAAATAAACAAAAATAAAATATTCATATACCTCAAGGATGGAGCGTCTGACAATAAATCTTCGACCTCGCAAATCAATCTCAGAGAATAAATCTGAAATATGAGAAAAATCTTGCATCTATATAAGAATTAGCTGGATGGAATTTTTCTTTGTAAAAAAAAACATTTTTAGGTCTGGTGGTTCAGGATTTGGAAACGGATTTTTGCGATGGATTGAAGCTGATTGCGTTGTTGGAGGTGCTGCAAAAGAAAAGTATCCGGAAAATTGCGAATCCCATCAACCAACACCAGTTTTTGGAAAATGTGCAATTTGCTCTGAACTCGATCGAAAACGATGGCATCAAACTTGTCAACATCGGTGAGTCAGACTGTCATACAAATTTTTTTTCTGTGATCAATTCCCAAACAAAATACGAGGTATATTTTTCAAGGAGAAATTTTCGTTAGAACTGGTTTCTTTTTATTTTCAAAATTTCTGCTTCCGTTCAGAAATTACTCGCGAAGGCATTTTTTAAATTCGAAAAATGTTAATTCGAAATTCGGCAGTAGAAGTATGTATCATGAAAATGGTAAAATATTTCGAAAAAGCGTTATAATTTAATAATATTCCAATAATATAATTTAATTTATATGATAATTTGCAATGATTAAATTTTTTCTGATATTTACATTTTTCCGTTGTGCTTGACAAATGTAAAAGTTGCGTCAAAATGTTCATGCTTGAAGAAAAATGTGAACAAATCAATGTTGCAACGTAAAAAATAAAAAATAAAAATTGAAAGATTGCAATTAAATTGAAAAAGGAAAGCTTTTCAAGTAAAATATATGTACTTCAAGACAGAAAATTTATGAAACGCTTAGACGGGAGAAGCTGTTTCTCTTGTAATTGACTGAAAAAATCCTTTTCAAAATTTTCATTTATCTTCTCGAAAGCATTTTTCTCAAAATTTTGTGAACAAAGGCGGGCTTCACGGTCTAGTTCTTTCTCGCTCAGTGTTCATGAATAATTCTGGCTCCAAGACTTGGGTACCAAAAGAACCTCTTTCTCAAGTACTGAACTAAAAAAAAAAAAACTTCAAAAACCCTCCCACGTTTTTTGTTTTGTTGTGCTCTTATCATCCTTCTTCACCATAGATGAATATATTTCGCCATAAATTCGCTGATGAATCAAGGCGAGAAAGGTGTGTTTGTGAGAAAGGATTCGTCCCACGCCTTCCTGGGTTCTGCTACTTTATATATGGGGGGGTTTTTCCTTTTATAGGCAATGAGGACATAGTGAACGGGAACCTGAAGCTGATCCTGGGGCTGATCTGGTCTCTCATCTTGAGGTACCAAATCGGCCGTTCAAAGTTCCCACCCAAGAAACTCATGCTGGCCTGGTTACAGGTGAGTGTTTTAGTTGTTTTTTTTCCTTCAAATAAAAAGTTGTTACCCATGAATCACCACCTTCTGTGACTGTGGGCAAGAAGAGAGAGAGAGAGAGAGAAAGGAAAGATTTCTGGGAATGGTTTTCCTATTTTTTCCTTTCATGGTACAATTGTTGAGGACTTGAAGCTTCCTCAACTAAAAGTTTGATTAGGAAAACAATGAAACCCATCAATCAGCCTGGGACTGGCTGATGAAAGCCTCTTTATAGATTCTCCAAAAAGAATTAGGTTTATTTATGTCCCAAGGCAGCCAACTCAGTGAATTTCACAATCACAGAAACCCAAAACAATTACACAAGTCTTTTAGTGTTAATTAAGGTGAGGTTTTTAGCTCTACTCAGTTGAAGAGTTGGCAGTGGAATGAATTCTGAGTTTGGTTATTTGGGATGAGGAAGAAGTAAGCTCAGGAAATAAATTGGGCATTTTGAAATGCGTTTTAAATGCGTTTCTAGCCCAAAATGCTACGCATTTCAAGCTCCTCTATGTTACGCCTACTCGGGATTTTGAATAATGCATAACACATAGGCGTTTTGAATGCGTAACTGTTACATGCAGCAATACCCATAACAAATTACTGTATTTGCTGGGAGAGGAGGAAAGTGGTTTTCCTTGAGTGGGTTTTTCTATGTTTCTGATTGGCTAATTTTGACAGAATCAAAGACAATGCTGTGTGTCATATTGTACAAGTCCTTCAGGACTTTTTCTTTGGTGCTGGGTGTACCATTTTGCATTGGTGCAAAGTGTTTTTTCCAGATCTTTACTCAAGTTCAAGTCTATCAGGCCAAATTTAAAAATAGCTTTAAATTTTGAATTTGAAGACATATACGTGTCAAAGCCCGTTTAGGAAATCAACTACTGTATTCATGAAAATTCATGCAATCATGGCAAATTTTCAGTGAGAAATTTCCAGTTGGTCAATGTATGTCCAAAAAGGGAAATAACTTTGCTCAGAGCAATGTACATTGGGTTAAAAATGTTTTTGGATCAACAATTTAGTACGTGATTGACTGATTTACTCAATTTTATTTTTTGGCAGGCTGTTATCCCTGAATGCAGACCAACAAATTTCACGAGTGACTGGAATTCCGGCATCAGTCTCAGTGCACTTTTGGATTACTGCAAACCCGGGTTATTCCCGAATTGGCGAGACCTTGATCCGAATGATGGGTAAGTTATTTTTTCAAGGTAATCAATGGCTTTTTTATTACCGAAGAAGCTCGGAAAAACCTGGGATAATTAATGAGGAATTTTATATTCAACAAGCATGACGTCAGAATTATATTGGCAATTATCCATCGGTAGACTTGACTCAGTGTCCATTCGTTTTCTCTTTTAGGTTGAAAAAAATATTACAGACAAATCCCTATGATGATTAAAATGATTATCCCAGATTTATGGTCTGCTGCTTCTGCATGCAATTAAAAAAGTTAAGAACATTAAAATCTCGTGAGAAATTTTATCTGACCTTCTGAATATAATTTGTCGTTCGAAAACTTTACGGACACTGCGCAACACGCAACAGGCTTCTGAAATACGAGTACAGTTTATATTAAAAGTAATTTTTCGAATCTCTATTGAATGAAATCAAACAGATCGAGCTTTTCAATCGGTTTTCAAAATTGCTCATCAGTTATAGTTAAACGCATAACAGAAGTACAATAACAAAGTTTATCTTTAAATAATACACATTTGTCCAATCCCCATGAACATCAGAAAAACGGAAGTAACACTTCTTCCTCGTGCTAAATTATGAAATGTCGACAGTGTAACAGTTTTGCCTCATCATTTTTTCCGAAGTTTTGGCCTGGACCGTCAAATTTTTTTACATTTTCAATCGCATTGTATTCCTCACCATGACGAAATTCGATTTGTAGTAAATCCCAATGGTTCTGGGAAATATTAAGTTTTCTCCTTGTTTTCCTCCCGATTCCTGGAGTTTAGAAATTTTATATTTTAAATTTCTTAACAATGAAGCTTCCAAAATAATTGCACTACAGTAAAAAAATTTATGAAATGAGAAATTGGAATATTTACTCAAGTGCCACGCAGAAAAACCAGGAGGAAAGTAATTACTTGAACTGAATAATTAAATTTTTGCTACAGATTTCTTACCAGAACCCATATATGTTTGTATGCTGTGTGCATTTGTCTTTGTTGAAGGATTTCAAATTTCAAGAGGCCAAAAAGATGACAAAAAATGTAACACAGTTTTCACAAATGTTCTCTCACCTTAAAAAACATTCACTTTGACTGCTATACTCTCATACAGTCATATGTGTATGTGTCTTGGTCTTTGTTACAGTTGCAGAAATGAGCTTCAAAAATAGTTCAGACTTGTAAAATTCAATGAAAAGACTCTTTCCAAACTCTTAGTGGATCAAGATAATCTGGTAACCTTATGTGATTTCTCATCAAAGATTAACTCTATATTGTTTGATCAACTAATATTTGAAAGCAGATTAAACACCTTGTGCTTTCATTTGGGTTTAGTATAATTGCTTTATGCTGCAATTCTCATTATTGATATTTTTGATTAAGGAAGGGAAGAAAGGGTATACTGTACATTCATATCAGTTGTGCAGTTTCACTTTTTGGGATATACTGTATTTACTCAAGTACCACGTGCACCTTTTTTCTCAAATTTCAGAAGAAAAAAAGGGTGCACGTCATAAGTGGGTAACACTTTTTCAAGAAGCTTTAGGAAATTATGTGTGCATTATACTGAATTATAATGAAGAAATTTTCAAAAAATGTAACAAGAAAAATTTTTGTACTGAAAAGTTGAACATTGATCAGATTTTTGTTCAATTCATGTCTGAAGTCAATTTTTTGTTTTTATTTTTGAAATTTTGTGGTTTTAGATTCACTAAAAATTGGGGTGCGCGTCTTACTTGGGGATAAGATTTTAGCCAAATTTCCAACTGAAAAACCCCTGTGTGTGCCTTACTTGAGGGCGTGTGGTACTTGAGTAAATATGGTATTCTTTTTTTTCAATATCCATGTACAGCTTATTTCTCTGTTTTCCATTCTGATGTGATGGAATGTATTTGGATGAATGTGAGTGGGAGAGGATGGGGTTCAGATGTCGGAAGATTGCTTGAACTTATTGTTACTGCTGAAAATCAGAAAATAAAGCTTGCTGTTCAATTCAATTGAATTCAATTGTTACAGTTTTTGGGATTGCTAAAGAGCAAAAAATAGAATAAAAATTCCAACGCAGTTTTCACAAATGTCCTCGTCTCACCTTTACAAATTCCTCCTTGATCTCATGTGTGCGATGTATTTATTGTCTTGGTTGATGCTCAGGATTCGGAATTGCAAGAGGGCCATGGAGCTGGCCCAGCGAGAATTCGACATCCCCATGGTGCTGGAGCCGGAATACCTTGCGTCACCTTACCTGGACGAGTTGTCGGGCATGACTTACTTGTCCTACTTCATGAAGGAGAACTCGCCGGGATACACGGCGACCCTGGACTGGACCAAGTCCCAGTTGCCACAGTTGCCCATTGACAACTTCACTGTGAGTATAGTACAGCGCTTTTATGTTCTTGTTTTTTTTTAAAGATTCCTTTTTAACAAGTTTCTTCTTCTTTGCATGTCAATGAATTTTAATTTTTAAATTTTTTTAACAATGGCGATTTTAAGCCTGTATATACAATATATACCATATTTACTCGAGTACCACGCGCCCTCAAGTAAGGCGCGCACAGGGGTTTTTCAGTTGAAAATTTTGCAAAAATCTTATCCCCAAGTAAGACGCGCACCCCAATTTTTAGTGAATCTAAAACCATAAAATTTCAAATATGAAAACAAAAAAATTGACTTTAGGTGTGAATTGAACAAAAATCTGATCAATTTTCAACTTTTTCAGTACAAAAATGTTTTCTCGTTATATTTGTTCCAAATTTCTCCATTAAAATTAAGTATAATGCACACATAACTTCCTAAAAATTCTTGAAAATTTTGTACCTGCTTATGATGCGCACCCCTTTTTTTCTTTGGAAATTTGGGAAAAAAGGTGCGCGTGGTACTTGAGTAAATACGGGTATATATGCAGGGTGGGCCAAAAGAAAGGGAATCAGTTTTTAAATGACAATAGCTCTGTATATAGCAACTCAAGCTACAACCATGAAAAAAGGAAAAGGAAAGTAATTTCCTTTTGAATGATTGATTGATTGATCAGCAAAGCTTTATTTCCTGCTTTTCAGCATCCACAAGTGGGTGAAAGCAATTTGGCGCCACCTATCCCTTACAGTACCCACATCCAAACCCCCTGCCCTCCCCACCCACATATTCATCTTCCAAACACATTCCATCACATCAGAATGGAAAGTAGAGAAATATGCGGTACATGGACATGAAACAAAAATAAAATACATCCCAAAATGTACAATTTCACAACTGATGTAAATACATGCATGCACTTTTTTCCACTCCCTGTTAACAAAAACATAATACCAGTGATACAAATTGTGAGGTATGGCAATTATCTAATCCAAATTAAAGCATAAGGTGTTCAGCCTGCTCCCTGATAATTTTCAAAAAGATTGAAAAAGTTTGTGAGAATTGTTGATGAGAAGTCATATACTGTACAAAGTTAACAGTTCATCTTGGTCCTCTAAGATTTGGAAAGAGTCTTTTCAATGAATTTTAAAAGTCCTGAAGCTCCTTTTTGTAGCTGTGGAATGCTGGGGATAAGAAAAGAAAGATGGAATGATGATTTTTATGGCCATAAGTGCCACAACATGATCACAATAACCATTTGAATGATGGCTTTAAAATAAGCTGTCAGGCAAGTCCTTCCTTAGTGTGAAGTTTATGCTCATCTGTTTTTAATTGAGTCAAACCATTTTTCATTTGACAAAAAATCTTTTGTGAGACTGTGTGACGAATATTTCCCTTCTTTAAATATTGCATTTGCATGCAAAAAAAGCAGTTCAAATTGACGACCTCTAAATTGTTAACCTCCAGCTGTGCAAAGTTGATCATCACACGCGTAAATGGATAGTAAATTCAATTTGAGAGACATCTGGTCGAGATGAAGGGCTTTAATTTACTTAACCTTGTAAGTAATGTTGACCAACTTTTTTCGCCTGGTTTTTTTTTTTGCACAATTTCCAAGATTTTTTTTTCATGCATCCGCGACCAAGCGTTGAGATTCTGCATCTATAAATGAGCGTGAAAAAGCGTTTATTCCACCTTCGATGTTTAGATTACTTTTTTTTTGTGGATGAGAATGATTTTTTCATGAGTTTATTAGGTTTAATAAATTCGTGGTTGCAGACGGATTGGAACGATGGTGCAGCAGTTTGCGCCCTGGTGAGAACTTTCGGAGGCCCCATTCCAGAATACGACAAGATTTACAAAAGCGAAGCCTATTGGGAGTCAAATTTGAAAAAGGGTTTCGAAGGAGGCGAGAAAATAAACATACAGCCTCTGTTGAAACCCAAGGAAATGGCGGATCCTCACGTGAACCATTTGGGACCCATGGCTGTGAGTATATATACTATTATGCGATGCAACAATTTGAATGATTTATTTTTTGAATGCATAATTTCGTTTGTATTTTCTCTCCCTCTTTTATTTACTCAGTATGTTGCTAGGTTTCAGTGGTTGACCCCGAGAAATACCCCTGGGGAACGTATCAAGGTGACATCTTCCGTCAGAACCGTGAAAATTCATAACCAAGTACGTTTTTCAAAATGTTTTTTTTCGGGGGTCTTTATTCTTCAGAGGTTATTTCAATTTGTTTCACATTTTTGTGCTGGGTTGATGGAGATGGAATTGATTCTCCAAAAAAATTATAATTCATGATATTGTTAACATTTCTGTGAAGTACGAAGTAAGGATTTTTATTTCTGTGAAGGACTATCAAGTAAAATTCAAGGGAAGTTCATGTTCGAAAGGACAAAATCTGGTACTTGCAAAAAGTGTGACCAATTTTTTTTAAACAAAAGGGATATTTTCTAAGAATGACTTTCAAAAATGTTTCTATCACTAAAATTTGAGTAATTAAAAATATGCAATTTATCAAATTTCCAAGATTTAATGTTTTTAAGAAGTTGAGATTTTCGATTGGTATTTTTAAAAATTTCTGTAGTTGAGCAAAAATGTTGAAGGTTATTTTGTAGGAAATCCTAATTTGAAGCCAAAATATTAGCATTCATTCAAGTCCATTTTTGAAATTGTATGCGCAAGCATAAATGTATTTTCTGAAAAAAAAATAAGGATATCAAAAATTTCGTACATTATTTATCTCTGTTAAATAATTTTTTGTTTAAATCAGGTGCCATTCAACATTGATTTCCTGGACGATGACGTGGAACCCGCGAATCTCCGAGCCGAGATCCATTGCCCCAACGACAGAGTGATTCCCATCAAGCTGGAAATGACACCCAATGGTGCCCGCGGGGTATTCGTACCCGAGGAGATCGGGATGCATCGGGTCGTGGTGACGAACGAGGGGGAACTGGGCTCGGGTTGCCCCTGTGTGGTGCGGGCCACGCCGGAAACGGTCAAGTACACCCTGGGCGGAATTGATCCCTGCGCCATCGGGTCCATTGTGGAGGTGCTGGTCAGCCCGAATGGTACCACCGGAGAAGGAGTGGAGGTGTGCGCCATTGCACCGGATGGCGAGGAGAAGATTTGTCCGGTGTCCAACGATTCAGGTGATGATGAAGTAACTTCATGTATATTAGGTCAGTGTTCCCCAACCTTTTTGGGACTGCGGACAGGCAAATTTCCCACGAAAAAAAAAAAATGTTGCAGACCAGCAATTTCCTCAAACTTTTTCTGCGGATCGGAAAATTTTCTTGCATTTTTTGCAGACTCGATGAAGTTTTGTTTGAAAGAATTTATGGTGGGTATTTAAAAAGTTTCTGCTTAAGAAAAACATTGAATGCCAATGAAGCAGATCTATAGGGAAATAGAAAAGTTGGTCTTGAAGAAAGGTTTCTCAGGATGAAAGAAAATTAAAATAAATTATTTCAACGTGCAAAAATATGTCTGAAGTGTTGGTTGGAAGAAAAGCCAACTTTTATTTTTCCATCAGACAATTTCAGCTCTGCAATTGTCTTGGCAAAATTTTGGATAAAGATAACAGACTTCATGGCTACTTTTGATAAATTCACTATGCTGCAGAAAATTCCCCACAAAGAAGCAAAAATCTTTTGATGACCCATACCTGTCTGCCAACCATGGGTTGTGGTACACTGTTAACCCTTGGACAGCTGAAGGTTCCTTTGCATTGTGTGGTGGAGTCAATATTTTTTGGGGGTCAGCACATTTCAATTTGATCCAAGGTCACTGAAATCCTCCCAGGTTGAGATTAAGTTGTAAAAAATCTGGGAGGCAAATTTTTTTTTCCAGGAATCTTCCATGCAAATCCTATGCCAGGTGTTGCAAAATTTTCTCAGTAACTTCTGCAGAACCAAGCATATCAAGTTTAATCACCAGCCTCGAGCTGACGGAAAGCAATTTTTCATGTCAACATTTCTTGAAACAACCTAATCCTCAAAGAGAAAATGCCAAATGGCAACTTTAGAAAACTAAGCAATAACCAGAGAGGAGTTTTGGAAATTGCTGAAACTCATCCTTGGTTATTTCTGTGTGGATTGGGTTTCTCTCCTGTTCACACAAGGAACTGAAATAAACCTTTGGTCCTTGAATCTTTCAAATCCCTAAAAACCAAAAAAACAGTAACCATACCCCAAGCAGGCAGAAGCTGCAATCTAACCTTAAAATCTCTGTGGAAATTTCCACAAGAAGACCCCTTTTTCCTGAGGAAAAGACTCAGGGTTTTTCATCACTATCTTTTGAAACATTGGCATTGTGCAGAACCACAAGTACTTGACAAACTTGCGTGAAAACTGGTAGAAAAATTTGTGTGTGTGAATATAACATCTTAAAATAGGGTGTTCTTGAGCACCCCGGTTGTAGCCCTACCAAATCTCTGGTACTAATTCTTTTTTTTTTCTTTGTATAAGTTCACTTTCAAACCTCCATAACACCAGGAATGAAGGAAAAAGTGCCACCACATGAGGAATTTTTTTCATTACAAGTTTTCTGCAGGATTAGAAGAAACTATTGGACTTTTTCCCAACTTACGCCTTGGTAGAAAAGTAGGATTTTTTTTAATCCCCAGTGCTTAGTGGCACAAAATGTTGCAAAATTATCCTGACTTTGCTGCACAAGGGTAAATTTATTGTTTTTTCAGGATATCAAGTGTTACCCGGCCCTTGATGTTTTTTTTAATTATTGCATATAGGTGTATACATGGGCACATTCCAACCAGACCAGGCTGGAGAATGGAAAATCGCAGTGACCTATGAAGGCGAGCACATAGAAGGCAGTCCCTTCACTTGCTATGTGTATGACCCGAACGCCATCCGGGTCACTGACCTGGACGGGGCCTGTCCATGTCTGGACTTTACATTCACTGTGGACAGTCGGGATTGTGGCTATGGGGAAACACTGGTGGACGTGGCCTATTCGGGCAAGTCTGTTCCACATCGGGTCATCCCGATCGAAGAGGGACTGACCAAGGTCACCTTCCGACCCCCGGCCCGGGGCAAGTGCCGAGTGTACGTGTACTTCAATGGCATTGAGCCGAAAGGTGAGGCAATCCCAATTGTTTATTTTTTCGTCTTCTTTAAATAAAAAAATCATTTGAAAAAGAATTTTTTTATTTAAAGAAAAATGAAGTATCTAGAGTTGGTTTAGAATTTTAGAATAATCCGTTATCGCACTCTCATTTGTAGTGGATTCCCACAAGAGTATTTTTTTTAAATAGTTGCATCGCGATGATTTCCTTTGAAAAATGGCTCTTTTTTCATATATAGACAGGAAAGAGAAAAATGTTCAACGTCTGGTTGCGTCACGAGGTAAAAAGGAAATCGTTTCTCACGAGGTCAAACTTTTCACCACGAACAGTGAACCTTTTCGCCATTAATTTTCGCTTTTACACCGTTATTATTTGTGTCCAAGTTCTTCTCGTAGAACTTCTTGCTCACTGGTTTTCTTTTTTTGATACAGTGATACAAGCTCATTATTTGGCGTAAATGGTTACAAAAACATTGCGTTTTGATTTTCTGGTCGTCAAGTTGCGACAGAAGTGTTCCGAGATTTTTGAGCTTTTTTTGATTGAATATGAGCTTTTTTTTTTTTGGTTGGATCTTGAGATTTTCTTATGCGCCCTCTGAAAAAGATGTGTGATTTTTTTAGGTGTAGATGTCACTCGAAATCGTCAGGAATATTTTTACATTTTCGCAGATATACAGTATAATTTAAACTGTTTCTAGAGAAGAAGTCCAAAATTTTATTTCTCGGTGCAAAAAAAAAAATCACTGTCCAGGGCATTTTATTTTTTCTTCTTTTTTTGTTAAATCAAGATAAATACCGTAAATCACAAGATCAAGCGACGCTGATTAGGGCACAGGTCATCAGGTGAAGTGAACCTCAATTTATTCTCTCCTCAATATTTGTCGACAGCGTCTCCATTCACGATCCGAGTGGGTTCCCACGACCACGACAGCAAAAAGATCCACGAAATGGAAAAGCGGTCGCAGAGACGAGCAGCCCGAGCAGCAGCAGCAGCAGCAGCAGCAGCCACCAGCACCAGCAGCAGCGTCGGCAACGTCAACAGCCTCCCCAGGATGAGCTCCTCCAAGGAACCAAGTACTATCTGCGCTCACTGATCAATTTATCTTCCGAAATTCATTCCAAACTCACAAACCTTTACACGCAAACAAAAAAAAGAGGAAGAAAAAACCAAGGAACAAGCGAAATAAGAATGTCCTTGGTTTTTAGAATTTTTTTTTGTATTTGCGTGTGTCTCCCATATTTCGTTCAAATGTCGGGTCGTATTATTTGATGTGGATCGAGGGCCTTTCGGATTCTTGTTGAGATTGTTATTGATATTATCTTGCACCATTTTTTTACTAACTGCACGATTTAAAAAAGAAGGACAAAATACGAAGAAATAATCGAAGGTATAAATCTGAATTGAATCGATTCATATAGAAATGGGAAACATTACAGAAGAGAAATCTTGTAAATCGTTCATATGCTGACAAACAATTAATTTAAAAAATCAGACAATCGTACACTTGAAGGAGGATCTATTTTCGGGGGAAAAGAGTCATACAATAAGTTTTTCATCATCAAAGGGCATCTCGCAGATTATTTTCAAAATTTTTTTCTTCTATGTAAAATTGCTGCTGTGCAAATTTGATGTGAAATTGAGGATTTTTTAACGAATCCCATTCTTACACAAAGAAAATTTGAGGTTTTATGCATCTCATTAGGGGTTTGACTAACAACAAATGAAAAAGCAAGTGCTTGAAAATAAAAATGAAAAAGTAAGTGCTGTAATATTTTATGAACCCAAAGAAAATATGTGCTTCGAGTAATTTTTTGCTGTTGTTATATTCGGCTATCAAACTCAAATTCATCCAACAATTCTTTTCTAAAATTGCGTTTAGGAATAAAATGTGAGTTGATTAGTAAGTCAAGTTGGCAACATAGACAGCTCAACAAGGCATTTTTTCTCAAGTGTAAGCCCGGTGATTTGTCCAAAAAAGGCATTATTATCACTCTTATTATACAATGATCAGCTGATTCTTTGGAGAACCCATGATAGGATTTGAAAAAATCATATGCAAAACAATCTAAACTTGTTCTAATCCTATTCTTGAAACCAATTGGAGATTAAACCTTGCATAAATTGTTGACTTCTGCAATAATGTCAGTTTGGAATAAGCTCAACTACAGTCAACCCCTGCCTAACAGACTTCCCGCCTGATGGACAAAATCTGCCAAACAGACTTCTCTTGGTCTAAAATAAAGGTAAACAGTAAAAATTTTAATTGTTTTATACTGTAATTGAATTTACATAACTGACTTTTCACACAACAGACCAGCCTATGGCACAAATTAAGTCTATTCTGTGGGGTTTGACTGTACTCTTCAACCTTTGCCATTTTTGGCTTTTTTTTCTCCTCTTTCAAGGACTATGAGTGAATGCTTGTGCAGTAATCCCAAGATGGAACATGTAAAAAGGCTTAAATTGAAGAAAACCTACTGTAATTTTTCCAGAATATGTTCAAAGTCTTTGTCTAAATAAGTGTAATTCAGCATTTTTGGGCTGACCAGCATATTTCCACATGTTATTCAGACTGGGAAAGTTCCATAAAATGTTTGCAGACCAGCTGACATTTTTTCAATCCATGCCAAAGAGTCCTCTGAAGTAAACTTTCATTGCCAAAATTAAGCGGAGAAACAATGAAGCGGCTACAGTGGAATGTCTTTAAAAAATGTAAAAAAAAACTTGATTCTTGAAATTTGCAAAAAGGAAGAACTTTTTTAAATGCCTGACATAAAGTCTTTAATGCAAAACATTTTTGTAAAGTTAAAAAAATGTCATGACAATTTTCTGATCTACAACAATTTTTATGGCAATTTGCTGTTCTGGGGGCCAAAAAAGTTTGGGGAACATTGCTCTAAATTAGTGTTCCCCAACTTTTTTGGAGCCATCAAAAAAATTGTTTGCAGACCAGCAAATTCACCAAACATTTTCTGCAGACTGGCAAAATTTCATAAAAATTTTTCAGACTCAAAAAATGTTTGTTTGAAAGACTTCATGGTAGATATTTCAAAGTTTCTGCTTTTTTTGTTTAAATTAAGCTAAGCACCATTGAATCTGCTACGGGTACATTTCATGGACAAAATTAGAAAGGTTGGTTTGAAGAAAGGCTTCTCAAAATGAGAAAAGAATTAAAATACTGTAATTCATTTCAGCGAGTGAATATTTATCTGAAGGGGGTTTCCGCTCCTTTTGTTGTTCTGAAAATGCTGGATAAATATAATAGACTTGTTTGTTATTTTCGATCAATTTATAATGCTGAAAGTTCCCCACGGACCACGGGTTTGGGGAACACACTGCTTGAAATCATTGAAAGAAAAACTATGCTCCCTCAGAAATTCAGTGGAACTTATTTGGAACCACCGCCGCGGGCGCCTCTCGTCGCAGTGCATACCCACTTACCAGGCATATAGATTTGCATGTGATGACATATCTTAACAAATATATGCTTTGTTCTTGTGCTCCGCCCTAATGCCTGAGTTTGGTAATCCGGTATAATTCACACAATGTGTGTGTGTGTGTGCTGTGTGTGTGCAGGGTCTAACTTCAACTCGCTGCGGAAGGTGGTGCATGAGACGCAGTTGGACATGCGGCGAGGGAGTGACAGCACCCTTGACAGCCAGTCGGCCCCCTTAACCAACCACCGGTCCCCTAATGGCTCTTTCTCGCCCCTGCCCGGATCCCCCAGCAGGGAGTCCAAGGTGTCTGAACACCTTGTCTCAGGTTCGTCCACACACCCTATATAAATACTGTATGACCCTCTTTGTTTTTTTTTTTTTTTATTTCTTCTATACTGTGCGTTAGTCACCCACACATCACTCACACACCATCTGTTGAGACCTTTGAGACTGACTCAACAATATGTATCTCAATGAGGATATTTCAAAACTTGGTAAACAAAATATTTTGTGCAGTAGAATGTGTTGAAATGAATATCTCAGTATAACAAAATATTCATTATAAAACTAATTGTTATTGGTCCTGTAACTCCTGGCAGATTCCCATGGACATAATGTAACAAACATCTTGTTTCAACAAACTAATTTTCAGCTGTAATCTAATTATAACAAATCTTTGGCTATGATTCTGTGCATAGGCCACAGGGATTATTTGTTAAATGGCAGAAAACTTGGAAAAATTAAAAGGGGCAGCATTCCAACTTTTTAAAAAAAGAAATCTTTCTATGGAGAGAACTTGGTGTTCAAAAAAATAAACAACAGGACATACGTATTTTTGGAAAGTCTTTAGCTCCATTTTAGAATGTATGCCCTTTCTTCAGATGAACAGTATGTTAAAAAAATGTTTGTTGATTTGAAAAAATAGGCAGCTATGAGGGAACAGGTTAAATCAGAAGAAAGGGCAGTATTTCTGCCATATGTAAGTTTGCTTAATTTTGTTCAAGACAAGCAATACTTTAGTACAAAAGTCATCTTAATTAAAAGTACAGTACTACATTATTTATCTTCATAATTTCATCAGATATACCCATTGAATATGATAGGTTGTTAAATGTATGTTTTGGAAGCACTTTAAACAGTTTAAAGTATGTATCACCCAGTCCCAACAAAACTTTGGCCTGAAATGTGTTAAAAACCATGAATCTTGATACAATGAATTTGTAATTGTAATGTATTTTTATCAGGTCCCTGTGAGTACATTGTAACAAGATTTTAATGGATCAGATTCTTGTTCCCAGCATAATTTTTTTCAAGGTTCCTTGTTTATTTTGAAGGTACTACAATCTACTACTGCTACTCATCTACTAAATTTTCTCAGTACTAAAGTATCTGTGATCAATTAAGTACTCTACCTATTTTTGTTGAGAGTCCACTTACACAACCATGTCATGTTCATGTGCTCATTATCATCCCCAAGGGACCAGGTCTTCTTGATAGGGCAGATTAGATTTACTGGTAAGAGACCAAGTTTGGTTAGTTCAGCCTGATATAGATTAGATTTGTATTATTTGGAATGGTCACTCAAGACTCACTCTGTCCTGGCATTTCTCAGATCAGATTATCAACTACAGATTGTCCAGAATAAATCAGGCTTCAGGTTCCTTCTAAGTTTGAGTATTTCTGAAAAATACTGTACTACATTTCAAAGAGGTCTGGTGAATTTTAAGTAAAATTATATCTTTTTTTTGCCAACGTACTGCCCAATTGGTTTAGATGTTCCTAAAAATATCATCCACTCTTGAAGAAAATGTGACCAAGCATGAATAAGTGAACTTATTTATGTAAAAAAATTCATTACTTGTTATTAAAGCAATACTATTTTGGCGTTAAATACGAATTTTGCTTGCTGTGGATCTCTTGCAAACAGTCAACCTCTGGAGGAAAATTTGCGCGTTTTTTTCTCAATTGTGTGCCAAAATCTTTGACTGTTTTGATTTGTTCTAAAAAATTAAAGTTAAACAACTACATAACAACTGGATTAGAACGAACACCCAACCGAAAACGATTTGAAAATTCGTAAAATCTTATTAGAAATTGAGATTGTTTTTCATAAGAATGTGAAGATTACTGCCAAAAATATTGGAATGTGAAATACGGAGGTATTTGTGTTTAATGACTTGTGTATTGCAATGGTTATTCATATTTGCAATTGCTCATAAGCAGTGTAACACATGTTTCAGTCGTACCTTTAAAACGACTTTACAAGACCTTTTACAAAAACAGACACCTTTTTTAACGCAAACCGTTTATAACTTTTTGCTGAGCAAAGTAAGAGGGTTATAATACTGTGTAGAAAAATAAAGTCCAAATTGCCCTGGATTTTTTAGTTTTTTTTTATATTTTTCATTTCCTCAGGCTCGGTTTTGAACACCAGTGATGAGATGGGGGATCGTCACTGGTCACAAGGAAGAACCTCTTCATCTGTGTTGTACCAAGGTTTGGGAATGAGAAGGAGCAGTGGTGCTTCAGGTTTGATTGCATGCTTTATCCAATTTTTCAAATATCCTGAAATATGAATGCAGTTCTATATTTTCTTCTATAAGTTTGAAACAGCATGGGAAGTGTATTAAAAGAGAACCCCTTGAAGGTTTTGTGGTACATTTTTAAGAGTGATTAATTTTTTTTAGGAGATCTCTGAATTGCAGATCTTGAATCATGGAATTAGAGAGATATTATGCACTCACATGTTCCTTTATTGATGAAGCTATGTGAGATTTGGTTTTGGCACTTTTGGGTTACCATCAAAAAGAGAGATAAAATGTTGATATTAAGCCATTGGGAGAGTTGCAAGTGTTACAGATCAGAAGTGTGTTTTCTTCTCATTGCTGTTTGATTGATTGATATTCAAGCTTCATTTGGTGCTTGTCAACATTCAAAAGGCTTAAAAAATTCCCACTTATCCCTCCCACATCAATTTGACACATTCCAGCCAATATAGTTAGAATAGTAATAATAGTTCAATACTGTATATGGTATTAATCTATATAGGGAAAATACATCAGAGTATACATACAAATGCATGAATAATGAATTCTCATTTTTTCCCCAAGAATGACAAGGATCATAGAACATGGCAATTGCAGTCAACCCCCTTCTAACATACCTTCCACCTATTATCAGCATGGAAATTTTGCTGAAATGTTCTGGAAAATGTTTTTGTCTGTGGAAAAAATTGCGTTTGGCAAATATTGAAAAACGACTCGTTTCATTCTCCCAATATTATGACACATCTTTTTATTTCAGAAACTTGCCCTGGATTGTTTAGTTTTTTATTTTTCATGTCCTCAGGCTCGGTTTTGAACACCAGTGACGAGATGGGGGATCGTCATTGGTCACAAGGAAGAACGTCTTCATCTGTGTTGTACCAAGGTTTGGGAATGAGAAGGAGCAGTGGTGCTTCAGGTTCGATTGCATGCTTTATCCAATTTTTCAAATATCCTGAAATATGAATGCAGTACTATATTTTCTTCTAAAAGCTTGAAACAGCATAGGAAGTGTAGTAAAAGAGAACCACAATTACTTTTTGTTGAGGAAATCTCTGGATTGAAGATCTTGAATCATGAAATTGTTAGAGAGATAGTATGCACTCACATGCTCCTTTATTGATGAAACTATGTGAGATTTGGTTTTGGGTTACCATTGAAAAGAGAGATAAAATGTTGATAATAAGCCACTGGGAGAGTTGCAAGTGTTAGAGATCAGAAGTGGTTTTTCTTCTCAGCAGTGCTGTTTGATTGATTGATATTCAAGCTTCATTTGCTGCTTGTCAACATTCAAAAGGTTGTTATCCAATTTCCTTAGAAATTTAAAGTTTGGTGAGTCTTAAACAAATACTTACTATTACGTCTAACAGCAAGTTTGTTACCAACCTCGATACTTTAGATAACTATTTCTATCCTGGTCTTTTAATTGATGTCTTCCGCGTGCTTTGCGGGCCAGAAGGATTTTTAGATAGTTCAAATAAATGTAGATACCAGGATCTCACGTAGAGAGGCAATAAGCTTTATTCAATGCTGACAGTGCACAACAATCAGTTGCGAGTGCTCAGGCACGAATGCTGACGAATATAACATTGCATGGAAAGTTAAAGATCCGCGGTGGCCAGCCAGCAGGTTGCTCAACTCGCTGGCTGACGCATGATGAATATATACACACACGGGCCGGGACAGTGGCGCCCCCGATTGCTGGCCTCAAAACTCATGACGATGCAAACTTTAGAGTGAGCCCTTTTTGGGAAGGGGGAGAGAAAAATATACGAGAAATATTGGGAGCCTGCACACGCAGCGCTACCTGTAAAAATACCTTAGGATCACAAGGTATAAAAAATCCCCACTTATCCCTCCCACATCAATTTGACACATTCCAGCCAATATAGTTAGAATAGTAAGAATAGTTCAATACTGTATATGGTATATAGGGGATTAATCTATATAGGGAAAATACATCAGAGTATACATACAAATGCATGAATAATGAATTCTCATTTTTTCCCCAAGAATGACAAGGATCATAGAACATGGCAATTGCAGTCAACCCCCTTCTAACATACCTTCCACCTATTGGAATTATGTCTGATGTACTGCCTCCTGAGGCAGGTTTTCATCCTGTCTAATGTACCAAATCCATCTAACATACTCCAGCATAATTAAAAATTGTATCATGCAAGCCTATAAAAGCAACTTCATCTAACTTACTTTTGGTCTAACATATACTGATCCATTGCACAAATTAATTGTTATTAGATGGGGGTGAACTGTACTGAGCAGACATTAAAGCACAAGGTTTTCAGTCTATTTCCAGATACTTTTTAATCAATTGAACAAATTAGAAAAATCGGTGAGAAGAAATCACTTCATCCTGGTCCTCTGAGATTTATGAGAGTACCTTTTTTCAAAATCAATTTCTAAGAATTTTATGTCTGTCAATAGTTGAATTCTTACAAAATGGAATGATAGGCAAATTTAAAGGTTCTCTTGTGATGATGGAATGAAAAAATCTACTTATGCTGTATGGCTGCAGTAATTGCACCACTTTGACACTCAAGAATTTAGTTCACTTCAAATTAAAATTCCAAGAGTTTATTAGCAGAGCAGTACTATTGTTTGTCATTTGGCTTTTTGATGAATTGTACTGTACTGTACTGTAATTCACTGGCCAGTTTTTGTGTAATATTCCTGTTGATTTTTTTTCTCATGTAGATGTAGATCAATTGAATTGAATGATTTCTTATGAGGCTCTCACTTTTCCAAGCAACAAAGTATTATTAGAGGTTAGTACTGTATGAGGAAAAATTTATGTTTGTCTGTGAAAAGGATTGCGTTTTACTCCTTGAAAAAATAATTGACTGAAAGCGCAAAAATTGACAGTGACAGCTTCTTGAAAATTGAGCAAGGTCTGGTGAGCTGTGCCAAATTTTATTTTGCCAAATCCGAGGCTTATAAAAAAAAGTGTGCCAGTCAGATCATCAGATGCCGATAAGGCTTATATGCATTTGATACATGACAGTTAGTTGAAAGCCACAAAAGTCTTCATCATCTATTCAGTAAACTCCATCATGGGAAGCATAAGCCTATTTTCTGTTCTTGTTGACTGAAATCAATTTTTTTGCTCAACATACTAATTTTTTTCAAATTTAGAGGAACGTGAGCGTTCTTCAACACCAGTTGGCAGTTCCAACAAGACGCCGACATCAAAATTATTCGGCACTTCTTGGAGCCCAGCTCCAACAGGGACCAGCAGCCAAGAATTCCTCAGCACCACAAACATGACCTCGTCGCTAGGTGTCACTGGCAGACGAGCCAGCAGGGAAAAGTTGGGTACTCCATTTTCCTACCTGGACCCTTCCAGCTTACTTGGGGATACAACTAGTGAACAGGATGCTGCGAGAAGAGGATCGTCTGACAGAGAGAAGTTGAACCAGTCTTGGGGCAGTTCCAATGGATTTGGCCATGGTGTGTTCTGATTGACTGATGCATGACAGTATGGTACTGTACTTAAACTCTTGAATTAATGAACAGAACACTTTATTTGCTGCTTTTCAGCGTTCACAAGGTTCAATCAAGATTTCCACAACCAAACCCCCTTTCACCCAACCCAAATNAAAGGTTCTCTTGTGATGATGGAATGAAAAAATCTACTTATGCTGTATGGCTGCAGTAATTGCACCACTTTGACACTCAAGAATTTAATCACTTCAGAGCAGGAAAGATGACAAAAATAAAAGTAAATACAATACAACATGAAATACAACTGGACATCTGACATGTATGCATGCCCCCATTCATTCCCTGACATTGGTAACAAAATATGTGTATGTATATATTAATTTAAAGCACAAGGTCCTTCAGCTTGTTTCTGTATGAGGTTTAGTTGAATAATGAAAAAATTAAAGAGAATCTTTGATGAGAAATCATATAAAGCCAACAGTTTATCTTGATCCTTTAAGCTTTCAGAAAGGGTCTCTTCATTGAATTCCAGTACTGTACTCATAAATCTTTAAACTCTATGGGCAGCAGTGCCAGGATTTATTTGCGAAATATTGTGCTACAAGGAATATTGAAAAACAAGAAAGCAAAAAACTTGATCCTTTAAGATTTCAGAAAGGGTCTCTTCATTGAATTCCAGTACTGTACTCATAAATCTTTAAACTCTTTGGGCAGCAGTGCCAGGATTTATTTGCGAAATATTGTGCTACAAGGAATATTGAAAAACAAGAAAGCAAAAATTATCAGAAAAGCCAAAGTCAGGAAAAATCCCAATTTTTTTTTACCATTCCTGCTGTAAAATTTGTGTCAAGAAAAGCAAAAAAGTTGCTGTTGGGTGGCATTTTTTCTGCATTCCTGCCAAAGGATTAGCATTGACAGATTTTGAGAAAAATGGCAAACCCATTCCCAGATTTTTCCTGACTTCGGCTATATTTTGTTGACCTTTGGTCAAACCAAAATGCACAAGCATGCAAAAATATCCCAGCACTGCCATAGGATGGAATTTGACCTGCCACCATCAAAAGGTTAAATTGCTGTTTTGTTGTTGTGCAAGTTTAGTCAAGAGGATTCATTTATGATAAATTGTCAAACATTTACAGTGAGAACCTTAAATGTGGATGTAATTGGTGTTGGACCTTGTCCCTATGTTGGAATGTCTGCATGTTGGATCACATTTTTCAATTGACCTGCAAATGGGAAGACATTCAATTGAGTCATCTCCAGTTCATCAAAAGTTAAATAGGATGAAATGTGCTTCTCTACTTGAAAATACCGAATATAAGTGCACAGAAAAAGCTATACAGAACTTGATCTTTTGACATCAATACAAAAAGGAGCTCAAAAAATCAAAGAAAAAGTACAAGTTTTGCCTGACTGTGGACAGAAGTAAAGATAATAGAGAATACTTCAAAAAAGGAGCAACAATTAACCTGTTTTTGATTATAAATTCGAGTAAATTTACAGTAAACTTGTTCTTGAACTTTTTGAATATAAATAGCTCAATTTGCCAAATAAAGATCAAAATTTTAATAGGACTTGTTGAACATTCAAGTCATGGCATGAAGGAATCAAAAGAGTGATTTTTTGTTCAAAGCATTGCAAATTATAAAGGTTATCAAAAATTTTTGATTGAAATATATGTAAAGAAGATACTGTATTGTCAAATCGTGGTTACATTAAAAAAGTAGGAATGAGTCAAACTTGTTCTGTTTCAACTACGTTAGCGCATTCGTCTCTTTACGTCATTTGAAGAAAAAATTACGTAAATAGGAAAAATTATTGCTTTTTCTAGAAAAAATTACGTAAGTAAAATTACGTAATTAGAAAAAATAAGTGAGGAGAGGGTTTTTTGTATGACTAAACTCTCTGCATACCAAGAAACCTGTGCTTCAATGAAAAATATCTTCTTGTGATGCCTTTTTATTACTTTTTTCCCAAGACAAGTCTCATGATTTTTAATTATTTTTTTTTTTCAGAGTCTTCGACTTTATTCAACAAGACCAGCAGCCCAGCGGAAAAGCGCTTCGAAAGCAGCAATACGTACAGATCAATGAACTACACGGAAATGAGTTCTGGAGGCGAGGAAAAATTGTATTCGTCCTTGTCCCGGTCGCAGAATTCCCCCAGCAGAATTTCAGACGAAACAGTGCAAACCATCAACGACTTGGTTGACGCAGGTCCTGCTTCCACCTTCAAACTGGTTCCTGTCCACAAGCAATCAGGGTTCGTCATCAGTGCCAATGATGCGTCGCAGTCGGATATCAAGGTGATCCAACATATCATTCAGCCTTTCAGAGAACAACTTTTTTGAGTACCGTA